>JAOXYD010151753.1:0-10480 GCA_028565735.1 Pinacopodium congolense | reverse complement strand
TTCCAATCTCATGTCTATTTCAACTCTACACACTTATATATATCTCATGCTTTCATGCTGTATCAAGAGGGACTATATATTTGTTATACTTTAAACAAATCCCTTTTTAGCTCCCTAAACCATGTAAATCCGTACTCCAATCAAGGTAGGAGAAGAGGAGTTTGGAAGAGCTCATCAAGATCTACAAAACACTTCAAGGTTTGGCATGATTTTAGTAAGAATCATGTAGGTTAAGGTTAGGGATTGAAGGTCATAAAGGAGGAAGAAGAAAGAAGAAGAAAATGTCCAAAAATTGGACTCAAAATGTTTAAAAACCAATGGTGGTACGTAATGAAACATAATTGGTCTAAATGTCAAATTTCATTAGTTTATACTCCCCAAATCACTCTCTTTAACTTGTCATCCCTTGTTTAAATCACCATAACGCATAGCCGCTAATCATTTTATCATGAAATTTTATATGCTTATCCAAAAGAGATATATGAATAATTTGCATGTTTCATGCATACCCTAATTCAGACTCCAAGGTCCTCATTTAAAATAAAACATCTAGGGGTTCCTGAATGTATATCCTAACATGAACATATTCAGTAAAACAACCATAACTTTCATTATTCTTACCTTTTTCACCTAATTCTTTGGCCACAATCCAACTACGACTTAGTGCTACAAGATTTTTGCCTTATGCTCCTTCAAATTTTCACTCTATTAAGACAAAAAATGGATAAAAAAGTTATACTAGATTTTAGTCCTGAAATCAAAATTTGACTCCAACGACGTTTAAACTACAAACCCCTCCCTAAAAAATCTTATAATTCATCAAGCCACCCTTTTCCATTTCCTAAAAAATTTATCATCAAACCAATCCCTCAATTTTTATCAATTTAAATCACAAATTCATAAGTCAAGACATAAATAACTTCATATTTGCACAATAATCACATCAAAATCACTTATACCCAGAAATGATCAATTGAATGCATCTAACACATTTACCATTATTCCAAATCACAATTTAAGCATGTATATGAATTGTAATTCACAACTATGAATGTGAAATGAATCTTTAAACAGTGAATTCCTATCTATAAGGGAATCGGGTCACTACAACTCTCCCCCTTTTTTAAGAAATTTTGCCTTAGAAATTCTTACCTAATTAAGCAAACAGGTAGGGGTATTTGTTCCTCATGTTTTCCTCGGTCTCCTATGTGGCCTCCTTTCTCGAGTGATTCCTCCAAAGGACTTTAACCATGGGAATCTGTCATTCCTTAACTGTTTAATCTAATGTCGCAAAATTTCAATTGGTTCCTCAATATAACTCAAATTACTAAAGATTTCAATCTCCAGTGCTAGTAGCACATGCATGGGATCTGATCGGTATCAACAGAGCGTACTCACATGGAATACGTTATGGATCTGAGTCATCTTAGTTAGTAGTGCCAGTCGGTATGCCAATGGCTTGATCCTCTCCGTGATCTCATATGGACCAATGTACCTCGGGCTTAGCTTACCTTTTTTACCGAACCTTTGTACTCCTCGCTAAGGTGATACTTTAAGGAACACTTTATCACCCACTTGATATTGTATATATCTTTTATGTTGATCTACATGACTTTCTGTCGGTCTTGTGCTACCTTAATCCTGCTTCAGATTAATTTCACCTTATCAACTGTGTCCTGGATCAGCTGTGAACCCTCAATCATCCTCAACCCATCTTCATTCCAATATAGGGGTGATCGATACCCCCTACTGTACAATGCCTCATATGGTGCCATACCAATGCTACTATGATAGTGATTATTGTAAGCAAATTCAATGAGTGCCACATATTGATCCTAAGCTTCCTGAAACTCCAACATGCATGCTCTGAGTATATCCTCTATAGTTCGGATAGTCCTCTCACTCTGTCCGTTCGTCTGAGGATGAAATGTCGTACTAAAGTTGAACTTAGTATCTATGGCTCTCTGTATGCTACCTTAGAATCTAGAGGTAAACCTAGGATCCCTATTAGACACAATAGACACTGGGATACCATAAAGTCTAACTACTTCACTCACATACCTTTGGGCCAACTGATCGAGTGTACTACTTTCTCTTACAGGTAGGAAATGGGAAGACTTTGTCAGTCTATCCACAATGACCCAAATAGCATCATGCTATCTCGGGGTCCTTGATAAGCCCATGATGAAGTACATAGTGGTCCTCTCCCACTTCCACTTAGGAATAGGTAATGACTACAGTTTCCCCATTGGAGCCTGATGCTCGACCTTTATCTACTGACATGTCAAATACTTAGCTACGTATTATGCCACCTACTTTTTCAACATTGGCCACCAGAAGTGTTGTTTAAGCTCATTGTATATCTTGGTAATACCAGGATGCATGGCATAGGCTGCTGTGTGAGCCTCCTCCAAAATCTCTCTCCTCAGATCATCTACATCAAGCACACATATCTTGTGTCGCATATATAGTATACCATCCCTGAACTCAAAGTTAGAACCGAGATCCTGCTGTAGCTTCTCAATCATCTTCACTAACTCTGGATCTTTGTCTTGAGCCTTACTAATCCTCTCATGTAACACTGATTTGAGCTTCAAAGTAGCCACTAAAGCTTCACTATGACCCACATTCAATTCCACATTCAGAGCCCCTTCAACTCAAACAAACTAGGTAGTCTCAACACTTGAATCTGAGCCACATGATTATATGACTTTCTGCTGAAGGCATCTGCTTCCACATTAACTTTTCTCATATGGTATTCAATGGTGCAATCATAATCTTTCAGCAGTTCAATCCACCTCCTTTGTCTTAAGTTCAACTCCTTCTGCTGTCAAAAAATATTTCATGATCTTATGATCAGTAAAGACCCAAAATGTCTCACTATATAGGTAATGCCTCCATACCTTTAAGGCAAAGACCATTGCAGCAAACTCTAGATCATGGACTAGATAATTAAGTTCATGAGATCTCAATTACCTTGAAGCATAAGCAATAACTCTTCTGTGCTACATTAGAACACAGCCTAGCCCCTGATGTGAGGCATCATTGTATACTATAAAGCCTCCAGATCCTGATGGAATTTTCAACACTGGTGTTATAGTTAACCGGTGTTTCAATTCCTTGAAACTTCTCTGGCACTCCTCAGTCCATCTGAAAGGTACATTTTTCTTCAAAAGCTTTGTCAAAGGGGCTACAATCAGTGAGAACCCTTCGAAAAACCTCCAGTAGTATCCAGCTAATCTGAGTTAACTTTGAATCTCAAATACATTCTTTTGAGCTTCCCATCTCATCACTACTTCCACCTTTCTTGGATCTACCTGTATACCCTGTCCAGATACTATGTGACCCAGAAATACTACTTGATCAAGCCAAAATTCACATTTGCTGATTTTGGCATAAAGTTACTTTTCCTGTATAATCTATAATACCTTCCTCAAATGGTTTGAATGCTCCTTCCGACTCCTTGAATACACCAGAATATCATCAATAAACACAATGACAAACAGGTCTAAATAAGGCTGGAAAACCTTATTCATTAGGGCCGTGAAAGTTGCCGATGCGTTCGTCAACCTAAACAACATCACCAGAAACCTAAAGTGTCCATATCAGGTTTTAAACACGCAGTTTGGCACATCAGATTCAGAAATTTTCAACTGATAGTACCCAGATTTCAGATCAAATTTAGTAAAAACTTGAGCTCCATGAAACTGATCAAGTAGATCTTCTATCTTCGCTAGAGGATACTTCTTCTTCATTGTTACCCATTTCAGCTGCCTGTAATATATACACAGCCTTAGTGTCCCATCTATCTTCTTCACAAATAAAACTGGTGTACCTTAAGGAGACACACTCTGTCTGATAAAGCCCTTATCTATCAACTCCTACAACTGGGCCTTAAGTTCCTTAGGTTACAACGGTGCCATCCTATATGGAGGAATAAATATAGGAGTAGTACCTGGAACGAGTTCGATGTTGAACTCTGTCTCTCAATCTAGGCGCAATCTTGGTAACTCCTCAGGAAATACATTAGGAAACTCCCTAGAAATAGGAATATCTTGAACCATCACCTCCACACTAGTATCAGTCACATAGGCAAGGTATGCCTCACATCCACTTCGAATTAACTTCAATGCACTAACTAAAGAAATTAGCCTGGCTGGTACTGCCTGATTAACCTCTCGAAACACTGCTATGAGGTGAGCAGGAGATTCAAGGATCACCTCCTTGGTGTAGCAGTTAAGAAAAGTTTGATGTGCTGTGAGCCAATCCATACTTATAATACTATCCATCTCCTTCAGTTGGAGCACAATCAGGTCGGCCTTTAACTTCGCATGATCAATACAGATGACATAATTCTTGCATACCTCACTCACTATTGTGGTACTGCCCACTGGCGTACTCACTATCCATCCAAATGACAATGTATCCCTCTCACAATACAGTATACATGATAGATGTGGTGCAATAAAGAATGGGTAAGTCCAGGATCTACCGATGCATATGCTCCAAAGTAAAATATATGCAACATACCTGCAATAACATTGGGAAAATCCTGAGCCTCCTACTTAGTAATGGCATAGACTCTTGGCTATGTCCGAGATGAAGAACTGCACCTTTAACTCTGCCACCTGAGGTCGTAGCACGAGCCCTACCCTGGCCTCTACCTCTTTTTCTAGTCCTATTGGCTCTACTCTATTAGACCGTCACCTCAGTGGTCTGTCTACCTCTATCCCCAGGCGGTGCCTAAAAAAAAATAGGGCAATCCTTGATTAGATGGTCGAAAAATCCACACCTCAAACAAGCCCCTGTCAACTTCCAACACTTGCCGCTGTACTTTTTTCCACAATGCTCACAATTATGCATCAATGGCAGCCTGCTTGATGTCTGCCCTCTACCTCTTTATCGAGACCCAGACTACCTCTGCCTCGACTGCCTGTGCTTGTGCTTACTAAACTTCCTACTAGGCTTAGTTGGGAAGTCACGGGGCCTCTTACCACTCCTGAACTCTTATCTAACCTCAAACCAGCTCTCACCCAGTAGCCGCTCAATTCGTATGGATGCATCTCTTAACTCAATAAAGGTACTTAGATTGGTGATAGCCAATCTGGTGCGAATCTCCATATTGAGGCCATCTTCAAACCTCCTGCACTTATCCTCTTCTGTAGGATCTGTAGGAACCAGTGCTATAGTAAAGCCCATAAGCACATTAAACCTCACCTCATACTCTTCCACGGTAAGGTTTCCCTGCTTCAGTTCTAGGAACTCCTTCATCTTACAATCCAGATAGATTTTAAGCATATAGTTGGCTTTGAAAGCCCTCAGAAAATCCTCCCATGATAATCTACAGGTTCAAACTATGCTACTCGATATGGTCTTCCACCAATGGTAAACGGGACTTGTATCAAAGAAATGGCGTAATTGAACCTCTCATTCGGCTCGCAATCCATCTGATTTAAGACTCTCTCAATCCTCCAGCCATCTTTCAATTTATACGGGGTCTGTCCTCCCTAAGGAATCTACAAATCCCTATTTTTTGAGCTTATCATATCTCCTCTCTCTCCTCTCCAGAACTCATGGAGGTGCTTGATCAAATTGGGGCATAGGAGACTCTCTATTAGGTCTTATAGACTCTTGATCTGTTGACTCAATGAACCTGTCTCAAACAACTGATGACTTGTAAGAGACAACACAATATAGGTCACTATATGTGTCATAGATTCACCAATGTGTCACTAAGACATTACTCTACAATTCTCTTTTTTTAACCTACTCTAAATTCGAGCTCTAAGTACCTCAAAAACCAAAACACAATTCGGGTTTTCTAGAATAGGACATGTCACTAACAGTTTCGGGAGAATGATCATAACTCTAGTTATATTCATCCTTTTTACATGATTCTTTCACCAATATCTCACTAACATCTAGCTATATAACTTTATTTCTTAAGGATCTTTCATATTCGAATCCTAAGTTCATGAAAAATGAGTCGAAAATTCAAACATCAAATTAACCTCAGTTTTCATGTATATTGTTCTAATCTCATGCTTATTTCAACTCTACACACTTACATGCATCTCATGCTTTCATGATTTATCAAGAGGGACCATATACTTAATTTTTATACTTTAACCAAGTCCCTTTTTAGATAATTAGAAGAGTTTAGTTTGTTTTCTAAACTAAAAGATGGAAGTTATTGGCTGATGACGATGGAATGATTCTACATGTTCTCATAAGATTGGATGACTAGATCACCTCAGTTTGTTTATGTTAAGTTGACTTCTTCATTATCCTCAGTTGCATGATATATTGTCTTGGTGTTAGGAATTGGCTCAAATTTAAGATGGATAGGCATACAATATAGTCTTTATTTCTTGTGGTAGTTAATGGTTCCTCATGGCTGTATTTCAAGCTTAAATTATTTCTTGTTGATATCTTATCTAATCTTGATGTAATCTTATATTTCTTAGGGTACTTACGGTGCTATAACCTTTTTTATGTCATTAATTCTTTCTATCCTTTCTAAAAAATTTATTCATGTATAAAACCCCTAGAGACAAAATAGAAGTATGTGGAACCTTTGCACGTACTTTAAAAGCAAATAATGTGATGAAATAGGGTAAAATAACATAACTATAATCTCATTTATAGCTTTCTTACTCTTTATATGCACCTGCATACCAAAAATCAAGCAATATAAACAAGAGCTTTGCTTGGTATCTCAGCTGTTCTAAGACTTAAATGGCACAAAATGAGCATTAAATAGAAATATTTTAATTAATGCTCATTTAGTAAATGTAAAAGTTAATAGTTTTACTTATAACAAGACTCATTCTACTTACAATTGTCAATGTCAAATTTAGTCATAAATTCTAAGTTTGGTTCTTGAATTTGAGTTAAAGATTAACCATATCTATAATAAATATTTATTTGACTAGCTAGAATAATCCAAGAAATTATATGAAATAAAATAAATGGACACAATGCAAAGATTTACCTATTTTACTAATATGAATAAGAAAATGGAGTGTAACAAATAACATGATATGTAGATGATCAGAAAATGTACCATGTTTTATTTATCAATCTTAATTTCTCTAAACTTTATATTAAACTACATTAGAGAAGTATATTGTCTCTAATTATATACAATATTGTAACAAAGAAAACCTATATGGAATTACTTCCTTATATTCCTACTATATGAGACTAAACACTATGTCCATCCTTATAGGACCTTGGTATCTTTCTATGTCTGAACAATCTATATATCTCGAGACATTTGTATGTTTCATAAGACATAGCATAAAGATAACAATGTATATATACCTAATGACATATAAAATTATTAAGAATGACACGAATCTTAAGACTTTCACTTGTATCATTACAATAAATAATAATTTGTATGATTGAGAACTAAATAATGATCATCATATATATGAAAATAATCAATGCAATCAAAATACATGAATATAAGGTGTACATAGAATAAAAATAAAATGATTCCAAACTAATACTATCAAAGAAACTCAATATACCTATATTAAAAACATGCACTTAAAGACATTAGGTCAAAGTCCCTAAATTAATGGATTAGTCAACATAAGTTCGATCATAATGTACTATACTACAATGTCACATTTTGTACAAGTTCCTTTAAGGACAAATACTTGATTTTCAAATGCTTAAACTCTATGATATTTTTATTATTATTACTAAATAATATTGTAAAAAGATTATCACAGTATAATGTTATGGGTCTAGCCATAGAGTCAACCACAAATAGTTCTAAAATCAAGCTCCTCAACCAAACTACCTATGAAGTAACCCTATAACATGCAACAAACTCTGCATACATGGTAAAACAGATCACAAGTTTATGATTAACACTTTTTTATGAAACAACTCCATATGCTAACATAAAGATATAACCTAATGCAAACTTCATATCATCTAGGAAAATAGTGAAATCCAAATTTGTATTCCTTTCTCGACCTTTCTATATATAAGCATATAATCCTTAGTACACTATAAGTATTTCAAAGCTCATTTATCTGCATTTTAATAGTCCATACTTAGGTAAGATAAAAACCTACTTAATAGTCTAATACAAATGCAATATGTAGTACACACTTAAACATATATTAGGTTACCCACTACACTTAAATATAACATAATTTTTGTAGCCTCTCACTCAATCTCTTTTTTTTATTCTCTGTGAGAGATTAGTGCTACTCAGTCGATGTGTTTCTTTTGAGAAAAGTGTATTAAGTTTTAAAATCTATCCCTATGAATCTAAATACTAAAGAGTAAAAGAAGCTTCACCAAGATTATTTATGTCAAAATATTTTGTAATTGTTTCTTAACCTTAAGCCATGCCCAAATCATTTGATGCAAGAAACTATATATAGAAGCAAAAAAAATGACTATACTCCCCTGATCTTGTAATACAAACATCTCCCATCTTTATTTTTTTTAGCCAAATTATGTAATCACCTAATCTGACTACAAGTACCCCAATTAGAAAATTGTTTCAATTTTTTTATTAATTTCATAAATTTACAAAAAAGATGATTCTTTCCATCTTCCTAGAACCCTTCCAGTTGATATATGTTAAATAAAGTAGTTTTAACATCGATCTACATATCGTAATGATCTATTATTGCTATAGTACCTCTAAATGCATCCTTAGAAGATATGGGAGAGAAGGTAAAATTATATTCAATCTCCTTTCTCTGAGTAAAACTCTTGGCAACCAATCTAGCTTTAACTCAGTTTTACCTTAGAAGCCCTTCTTAGTCATAAAAACCCATTTGTAACCAACACGTTTAAAGTTATGAGGTAAATCAACAAGTTCTTATACCTAATTATGCTTCACGAACTACGTCTTATCCTTTACTACATCTAGCAATAAATTTTGGACCATAAACAAATTTTGAAAAAAATAGCTAGAATATATAACATGAGTAATGTTATAGTCACTCCTAAAAAAAAAAGTTGTAAGATGAAATATTAATTCTCTTTACCCTAATGGATAAAACATATAGTAAGATCAAATAGCAGGCCTCCTTAACCTAATGGGTCTTCTTAATGGAACCTATTTAACTTGATTTTGTGCCACAAGAACCTCATTCTGTATCTGTATGGGTTCCTTACCTTATACTAGAATAGCACTAGGTCTAACTTATAAGTTCTTAATCTTGTACTAGATTGGAACTAGGTCCATTATTCACTAATCCAAATTGAATAGGTTTATGATAAGAAACTATAATATGCACTATTTCCATTTGATGTAAAAGAGTGACATACTCATTAGATAGATGTTCCAAAAACTTGGCTATCTGTTACTCCACTATTCCAAATCCTTCCTCTTTAATGTAAATTATAGTCTCTATAGTTCTCTTGAATTCAATCTTAAAAATCTTAAATTTGTCAATATCTTCAATCTTTTCTTTAATAAAGAGAAAATATCCATATAAAAAAAATCATTAGTAATTGTCATAACATACCAAGATCCATAAATAGTTAGTAAAAAAGGACAACATATATGAATATAAATAATGTCTAAGAAACCAGAACTATGAATAGTTTATTTATTTTTATTTTAATCATTTTATCTTTACAACAATCAATATATGTCTCTAAATATATATAAGCAAAAGTTGGAAGAATTCTTTCCTTTATCAATTTCTCAATTCTTGCTTTAGAGATGTGGGCCAAATTTTTTATGACACAACATGTATGATCTATACTTTATGAGAAGTCATTTAGTAATGACCTTATTAGTAACATATGAAGAAGCATAGAAATCATAGGAGCCAAAAACATTCTATATAAACCATACAACTCCTAAAAAATTTACATGGACTTCTTTGTCATTACCCATAATCAACATTAAGTCATCCTTATTTGGATGGCTCTTAGATATCTACATGTTGGAAGATACATAAGTAGAAGTTCTACTATCTAGCCACTGAGAACTAGCTATGGCAATATCATCATTAGATTAATGAATCATAGAAGCTAAAGTGTTACTCATCTATACTTTATGTAGTTATATTTTTTATAACCATTTTTCTTTTAGAATAAGTATTTATACTCTTTATAACTTAACTAGCAGTCTGCACTTGACTAGTCTAACTAAGATTTTATACCACTTTTTTGGAGTCCCATTCAACTATCCTAAGGTAAAAAGCTAGGACACATGGTTCAAAGAAAGGGATTGTAATTCAGACTACTTCGACAAGCCTATTCTTAGAAGGAGGGTGTTGTTCGTTGGTTGAGTGATTAAAAATGGGTGTTCTTTAAACCGATTTTATTTTAAAAACCAAAATGAGATTAAATAAAAACCAACGTGACGAAAGGCAAGTGCACCTATCGAACAAGTAATAAAACAGAGTAATTTTAAGACTCCGAGTGTCGAACCCACGGGGAAAGTGTTACTTAACTACTAGGTTGATCGGATTACAATTATTTAGGA
>JAOXYD010151742.1:0-10480 GCA_028565735.1 Pinacopodium congolense | reverse complement strand
ATACACCTTGAAAGGTGTTTCACTCAATGCACAATTAAACTAAGGGCTTTAGCTTTCAATAAATGATATGAATGAATAATAACAATCTTGAAAGCTTAAACAAACTTAGTATGACAGAAATTGAGCATAAAAACTTGCATATATTTAAGTAATATGATCAAGATAAGTTAATCACAAAATCTGGATAGTTTAAGCACTCTATGAATATTCAGCTCAAAACACAAATATAAGTTCTTAAAAATCAAACCAAAAATACTACAGCACTCCTAACACCTTATGTAAACTAGTCATAATAAATTTATGCACCCAGAACTAATTTATAGATGAATGAGTTCTAGCTTTAATCTGATGAAATAGCCTTTCTAAAATGTAAAAGATGAATCAAATAAACCCTTAAACACTCAAGCAAGATATTAAACACAAATTTACACACCCAGAAACACAAATTTACACCAACAGATCGATTGAAAGTAAGTGCAGTGAAAATATGGGCAGCTTGAGGCTTTTGAGAAATTTAGAATGACTGATCAGTTTTTGGAGAGTCTAAAGTATCACAATTTGTTTCTAAAGAGTATATATAGTGTCTAGAGGCTCAAGGAAGGTTTAGGAGGGTTTTTAACACGTTAGAATGAAGACAAAAAGGTTAAGATTCGAAAGTAGAAACTAGCCGTTAGAGTCTAACCCTTCAACAGCACCCTCTAGGTTGATCAACAGCGTTGTTGTTCATAGAATAGCCCGTCGTTGATGCTCCTGGAGAAGAGGTGATATACGACACTCAAGCATGGTGCCATTACTGATGATTAACCCATCGTTGTCTATCCAGAAAACACAAAATATACTGCATAATTGACTTTAAACATTTCCAAATAAGTTCCTAATGATAATTGAGACTTCAAACACCTTTTAAATCACATATTGAATCTATATGAATGATCAAATACCTTCAAAAAATTCAAACACATGATTTAGCCTAGGAATCGAGATAATATGCAATTTTGACATTTCAAATTCAATGCATGATCAAACTTAAGCCCTTAGGTCAATTAATCCTAAAGTAAAACTTACAAACATATTTGAAACAACCTATCTAAGGTCTTGAAACTTCTAATTCATTTAAATTTCCATTATCTTTAAATTTGACCTTCAAACTCCAAGCTTTCCATAATGGATTCTTCTTCAAACATACCTATCTTTAATATTAACATCATAAATTCAAACCATTAGTAATCAAACATGTTTTGTTATTATCAAAACCAAGATTGGAACCTCCCTTGTTTCAACAGTTATACTTTACCTGAGATAAGAAGTCTCTATACCATGTAACATTAACATAAAAAAGAGTTTGAAAAATTGAAAGATCAAGGCATTTATACTCATAATCATTTCTATGTTGCTCAATTTTATCTAAAATTAAGTTATTAACCTGATCTTCCTTTTAAAGGTGACTTAGAGTCAAGTTCAGAGGAAGCTAACGAAGCAGTGGAAGAGGAGCCATATTCTAATGCTAAAGGTATAGGAGGGAGAGAAATTTAACCAGCATCTTGATATGCCAATTATTCAATGTTGGTAGCTTATGATTTTTCAGTAGTTAAGGAAATCAATAATATTGGTGAGCCATGTACTTATCCAAAAGCTATTTCTAATGCCAGTTCAAAAAAGTGGTTGCTAAGTATACAAAAAAAAAAAGTGTGTCTCTTTACATAAAAATAGAACTTGGGAGTTAGCAAAACCACCAAAACGGAAAATGATTGTTGGTTATAGATAGTTTTCAAGAGAAAGGAAGCCAATTTAGTAGAAGAACTCCAATAAAGGTTCAATTAGTTGCTAAGGGTTGTAGTCAAAGTCAAGTTGTGGATTTTAATGACATTTTCTAAACTGTGGTTAAAAAAACTATTCCATTTATGTTTTGCTTACATTTGTTACTTTGTTTAATTTAAAGTTAAAGCAATTAGATGTTAAGACTAAATTCTTACATGGTGATCATGATGAGTAAATTTATATACAATAACAAGAGGGATTTATATTTAACAGTAAGGAAGATCATATTTGTTTGTTAAAGAGATAATTGTATGATCTAAAGTAATCTCCCAGATAATGGTATTAGTGATCTAATTCCTTTATAATCTCTCATGACTATTCAAGGAACAAATTTGATAATTTCGTATACATTAAGAAACTATCTAATAGCTCATTTATCTATTTGTTCTTATATGTCTAAAGTCAAAATATTGGAGTCACAGTTGAATGTTGAATTTGAAATGAAAGATTTAGAAGAAAACATACTTGGAGATTTTGAGGGATATGAAAGTAGTGAAACCTTTTTTAATTAGAAAAATTACATTGAGAAAGTTTTTTAAAGTGTTTCGGAATACAAAATGCAATACATGTAAGTATTCCATTGGTTGCTCATTTTAGACTTTCGATTACTCTATCTCTGTAAACTAATCATGAGAGAGATTACATGGAACATGTTTCCTATTTAATTACACTTGGAACATCATGTGTACAATTGTATACACCCGTCTAGATATTTAACATATAAATAGTATCATCAGCCAATATATGACAAGTCCTAGCAAAACATATTGGTAATTTTTAAATTGGGTTTTTAGATATCTACAAGGCAAAATTGAAACTTGTCTATAATTTGGAGGAGGCACCAATGGTATGTTTAACTCAAATTATGTTGGGGATCTTAATAGGAGAAGATCTCTTACAGGATACGTTTTCACTTTGGAGGGTAGTGTTATTACTTTTAAGTTCATTTTACTGTCTACAGTTGCTCTATCAAATACAAAAGCATAATATATGATAGTAACTAAGGTAATAAAGGAATTTATTTGGTTAAGAGACTTGTACAGCGAGCTCAGCTTAAATCACAAAATAATAGTTGTCTTTTCTAATAGTTAAAGTGAAATTCATTTGACAAAAGATCAAATAGTTCATGGAAAAATGAAGCACATTAGCATTCAATATTATTTTGTTTACGAAGTAATTACTCAAGGAAATATAGTTTTGAAGAAATTTTATTTTTTTAATTAAAATAAAAATTCATTAAGGAGAAATTGTTACAAGCAGTTTGAAGCAACAAAAAACACATGTAAGGATCCACTGTACATTGACAAAACTCAGGGTTAAAATGCCCAAACCAATTAGGTGAGCAACCTAGGTATTGCAAATTGCAAACAATGTAATTGATATGTTAACAAAGGCTCCTTATGCGATTAAGTTTACACATTGCTTGGACTTGATTAGTATGTACAACACTTGAATATACCCTTCTCACAATAATTTAAAGAAGGTGGAATGAGTTAACTATTTGATAAAATTTTGGAATAAGTTCACTATTTGATAAAATTTTGTTACGCAAAAGAGATGAAGCATAAAACCAGTAGATCAATACGTTATAGTATTACTATATAATAATCTTTTTAATACAGAAAATTATAGCAGACACATGGGGGTTCTTATAGGGCCATTGATTTCCCTTTCTATATGGATTCTTCTTTATATTTTGTTTAATATTCTATCTTCCTATTCAGTCAATTCCAAGTAACATTTATTTTTCTATCAATTGGTATCAAAGCAAAATTTGGGCTCATAGACAATGGGAAAAAAAAGTGAGGGAAACAGCAGAAGGAACTAGATTATAAGATTTCAAGCGAATGGAGGAAATGTTGAAAGGTCAATTGAAGGACATACAGAAAGGGATGCTAAAGGCTCACAACCAATTTCCAAAGACTTAAATGAAATAGGAATATGACATTTTAGAACTCTAGGAGATGTTCAAATAACAACTTCTATCACATAATGCTCAATCGCAGCCCCAATCTCCTAAAGTTCCTATTATGGAAGGCCCATTCAATAATAACAACATGTTGAATCCCTCGGTGACAGAAGCACAGTGATAGCCACTGCCGATGCATCTAAGCAAGATTGAGTTTCCATTCATTCAATGGGGAGGATGTTAACAATTAGATATATAAGGCTAAGCAGTTTTTTAAATCGATCAAGCATCTCTTAAAATGAGGGTGAAGATAACAGCAACTCATATGGAAGGGGTTGTTGTGAAATGGTATCAGCTGTATATGAGACATAGATTGTCCATGATAGAACTGACTTAGGGAGAGTATATTGCTATGTTAACCCAAAGGTTTAGAGAAGAGGTATTTAAGGACCCTATGGGGACCTTTAAATAACTTCATCAACAAAGCTCAGTTAAGGAGTATTGCACCTTGTTTGATAGGTATTTTAATCAATTATAAATTCCAAAATTATACTTAATTGGGTTCTTTTTAAAGGGTCTTAAATTAGAGATTAAATTACTTATGAAGCTCTTAAATCCTCACAGCCTATTGTATGAATTTGTCTTAGCTAAAAGAGAAGAAGCAATTACTTCTGTTTGTTACTCACAGACTAGGATAAGAGGCCATAAGATAACTTAATCTTTGTTACCTATGACTCATGCTCCTAAGCTTAATTCTTCAGCGGGGTTGTTGAACCCTCTAAATAAATCGACATTCAAAGGAGGTGGACATGCAATCCAGAAATAGCAGAGGCAATTGAGTAGCAAGGAATTTAAGGAAATGAGATCAAAGGGCTCTATTTCTAGTTTGATGAGAAATTCATTCCATGGCATAATTGTAAGAAGAAACAATGGAACTTATTCATCATAAAGGATGTGGAGGAGGACTATAAGGAGGAGGCAGCTCCATTAATAGAATTAATGTGAGATGAAGAAGAAACAAATAGACCACCTCTTATTTCATTATAGACTATGTCAAACACTTATATGGGGAATCATAAATAGATGAGGATGGTAGGTTATCACAAGGGAAACTATTGCAAATATTGATTGATAATGGAAGCACATATAACTTTGTTAATGAAGCAGTAATTCAAAGCAGAGTTTATGATTGTAGGCTAATCAAAGACATCCAAGTAACTATAGGGGCAAGGTCTCATTTACCATGTGATCATCTATATAAGCAGTTTGAATGGACAATGTAAGGTATTCCATTTACAACTGATCCTTTAATACTTACTTTAGAAGGATGTGATTTAGTATTGGGCGTATAATGGTTGGTGACCCTTAATGATGTCCTTTACAACTATAAGAATTAGATGATGGTATTTAATTAGGATGGATAGTAGACCTCATTCAAGGGAGGACCAATTAGCTAGCTTAAAATAGTGAGTTTAAAAAAGTTGGAAAGGTTGTTGTCCAAAACCAGGAGTAATGGTAAATTATGTATAATGCAACTAAAATATTCGTTAGAGCACCAGCTGCAAGCATTATCAATTGAAGTGGTAAATAATGAGCATAAATAATAGGTGGAGTTGGAGGCGTTGCTAGCAGAATTCAATAATCTCTTTGCAACACCTACTCTATTACCTCCTTATCAAAGTCAAGATCATAGAATTTTGCTAAAGGAAGGGCTAAACTTGTTAATGTAAGACCATACTGATATGCTGGCTTGCAGAAAAAAAAAACCGATTATAGAAAGACTGGTTCAGGATCTCTAAGGTAAAGGGTTATACAGCATAGTAATAGTCCATTTTCCTTACCAATTATGTTGGTTAAAAAGAAGGATAATTCTTGGAGATTATGTGTGGACTATAGGGAAATTAATAGGCAAACCATAAAAAATAAATTCCTTACTCTAGTGATAGAGGAATTGTTCGATGAATTGCATAGGGCAGCTTGGTTTTCAAAGTTGGATTTAGCCAGACGTTCCCAAGACTACCTTTAAAACCCATGAAAAACACTACAAATTCTTGGTAATGCCCTTTGGGCTCACCAATGCTCCTTCAAACTTCCAAATCTTGATGAACAAGATATTCAAACCTTATTTTAGGAAGTTCATGCTTATATTTCTTGATGACATACTCATCTATAGCTAAACATTTACTTCAAACTTGGAACATTTAAGGCTTGCATTGAAAATATTAAGTGATCAGCAATTGTTTATCAAAGGAAATAAGTGTACATTTAGGGCAACTCAAGTAGAATACCCAGATCATATGATAACAGCACTAGGAGTAGCTACAGACCAAAAGAAATTTGAAACAATGAATAACTAGCCTAAACCCTCAACAATCAAGGGGCTCAGAGGTTTTTTAGGGTTTAAATAGTTATTATAGTATGTTCATAAGACATTATGGTGTGACGAGTAAACCATTGACAGCCTTATTGCAGAAAAATGCTTTCAATTGGAGTGAATCAGTATAGGTTACTTTTGAAGATTTGAAAAAGGCATTAGTTACAACTCTAGTTCTAGCACTTATAGACTACCCTAAGCCTTTTATTTTTGAAGCAGGCGCTAATGGAAAAGGGTAGGGGCATTCTTGATGCAAGATAGACACCCCCTAGCATACGTGAGCAAATTTTTAGCTTAAACATCAATCATTATTTGTGTATGAAAAAGAGTTTTTAGTTGTGGTGATAGTTGTTAAATATTAGACCCATTATCTGAATGTAAGAAGATTCATTATACACACAAACCATAAAAGTTTGAAGCATCTCTTAGAATAAAAGATGAATACCCCTTTTCAACGGACCTAGTTATCGAAGCTTCTTGGACACGATTTTGAGATCAAAAACAAAAAAAAGCTAGAGAACAAGGCTACGAATGCACTATCAAGACATGTGCTACAGTAAGATAATGTCACTAATGTAAATTTGTTCACTCTGTTGATATCTCAAGTCCACACCAAGTTTTTGGAGGATATTAAGAGAAGTTGGGAAAAGGACAACTCGTTAAAGAATTTGATCAATAAGCTGACATAAGGAACATTAACCTCTAACACATATCAGTAGCAGGAGAACATACTTAGGTGGAACAGAAGCATTGTAGTAAAAAATTAACATGGATTTCATATAAGGATTGCCACTTTCAAATGGATACTCTGTGATAATGGTGGTAGTTGATCGCTTCACCAAATATGTCTATGTCATACCCCCTCAAACATCCTTTTTCTACAAAGATGGTGGCCTAACAGTTTCTGAATAATGTTTTCAAACTCCATGGTATGCCTTTACTATCACCAATGATCGAGATCCCTTCTTTACTAGCTCTTTTTGGTATGATTTCTATAGGCAACAAGGGGTTGGCATCCAAATGTCTGCAGCATATCATCCCAGATAGACAGTCAAGTTAAGGTGTTAAATAGGCTTTTGAAACCTATCTCCACTGAAGGATTAGGAGCTTTGCTACCAAATAAAGCAATTGGATAGCTTTGGCAAAATGGTGGTATAATATCGCCCATCATCAGCCCTAAACACCAACCCATTTAAGGCCTTATATGGTTACAATCTCCCTTGCATATTCTTTATTTTACAGGTGACTCTAAGTTATTGGCAGTCGACTAGGCTCTTAAAAATTGAGCGGCTGCTTTTAAGTGTTACAATTTCATTTACAGAGACTTCAAATGAGAATGCGAGAGTAGGCGGACAAAAGGAGGACAAATAAGGTATTCTCTATTGGTGATTACATTTATGTTAAATTACAACCATACCAGCAAGGATACTTGGGTAGAATAGGAAATAAAAAATTGGCATTGCTATTCCATGGTCCCTTCAAGATTATTGACAGGGTGAATTAAGTGGCATACAAATTGGAGTTCCCTGCTCAGAGCCTCATCCATTACATGTTTCACATTTTCTCAATTAAAAATTACATTCTAGTAGGAAAATATTTTTCCACTGTGCTGCCTACCGAGCTCATTACTGAAGAGAGGATTCCATTAGCCATCTTGAAGCGTAGGATGGTGAACAGATGACACATACCTACAACTCAAATTCTAGTCCAGTGGTCTGGAATCAACTTGAAACCAACATGGGAATTCTTGTCCGATATGCAGCAAAAATATTCGTGACAAAACCTTGTGGACAAGGTTCTTTAAATAGGGAGTATTATTACGCGAAAGAGATGAAGCACAAAACCAGTAAACCAATACGACATAGTATTTCTAATACAGAAAATTATAGCAGACACATAGGGAGTTCTTACAGGGCCATTGATTTAGTTGTTATACAGGATACTTATATGTTGTTGCAGATATACAGAACATCATCAATACAAGAATATTTCATTTCCCTTTCTCTTTGGATTCTTCTTCTTCTTCTTCTTCTTCTTCTTCTTCTTCTTGATATTATACTTAATATTCTATCTTCCTATTTAGTCGGTTATAGTTAACATTTATTCTGCTATCAAATTTTATTCAAGAAAATTCAAGATAAGGTAAAGATTTGTGAAGTATCTTGATTTGTGGTCATTACATAAGTTCAACCCCTCCCCAACTCCTAACACGTAATTTTTTATATAACTTCTTTTCATGTGAAGTTTATTAGGATGTTCTGATTTTCATTTTTGTAGTTAAGAGATATAATATAGTCTATCTATCCTAACAATTTGTGGATTTTTGAAGTGTTGGTGGAGCCAAGTCATCGATGAAGAGTGGTGTTATCTATGAGCATTGTGGTGAAGATTCACATAAGTCTTTAGAATGTCAGGTTAGGAAATCCCTTTACTCAAGAGCGAGAAGAGGCCCATTATGTGGGCAATTTCAACGATGGGATCCATATTTCAACACATACAACCTTGGGTGGAGGAATCATCCTAACTTCTCCTAGAGGAATGATCAAGTAGCACAACCTTCTAACATTCAGAGGGAGCCACCTTTTGGTTTTAAGGCCACCGGCTTTATGCCAGCAGAAAATTCCAACCTTGAAGAATTGCTTTCAAAGTACATATCTAGCACCGAGTTTAGGATGCAAAATCAAGAGTCATCCATTAGGAACTTGGAAAACTAGATGAGTCAAATTACCAGTTTGTTGAAAGAGAGACCTCAAGGGTCTTTTCCTAGTATGACAGAAGCTAATTCAAGGGAACATGTGAAGGTAATTACATTGAGAAGTGGAAGATAGCTCGAGGAAGCTAGGGAGAAGCAAAAGAATGAAACAATGGAGCAGAATGATAAAGAAGAGACTCAAGAAGCGAGTAAGGATGAAAAGGAAGCACCAGCTGCTAAAGAGGAGCATCCCAGGTTATTTGCCAATCCCATTACACACAAGGTAAGACCAAGGATATCATATCCTTAGAGATTAAAAGGTATGCACTTAGATAAAAAATTTGGTCATTTTCTTGAAATTTTTTAGAAATTACATATTAACATTCCTTTTGTGGAGTCTATTACATAAATGCCTTCAAATGCTAAAATTTTAAAAGAAATTCTTTCCAATAAGAGAAGGCTTGAGGAATATGCAACTATGAAGCTGAATGAGGAGTGCTCAGCCATTTTGCTGAAGAAGTTGCCATTGAAGCTCAAGGATGTAGGGAGTTTCACTATTCCTTGTTCTATTGGTGATTTACATATTGATAGAGAATTGATGGATTTGGGTGTAAGTATAAATTTAATGCCTCTTTGTATTTTCAGGAAACTAGGATCGGTGGAGCCTGAGCCCACTACGGTTTCACTATAATTGGAGAATAGATCTATCACACACCTGAGGGTAATCATTGAAGATGTTTTGGTAAAGGTCGAGAGGTTCATCTTCCCGATGGACTTCTTGGTGTTTGATATGGAGGAAGATAGAGATATCCCCATTATCCTTGGAAGACCTTCCATGGCCACTACACGAACCATCATTGATATGTAGAGAGGAAAGCTCATCTTAAGATTTCAATATGATGAGATCGTGTTTAATGTGTTCTATGCGATGAAGCATCATTCTTCTTCTTTTGACTCATGTAATTTTGTTAATTTTTACTCTCCTTAGTCTGATTGTTTTGGTTTTGTTTGCACAGATTTATTAGAAGGGGAAGAAAAGGCTATGCTTAAAGAGTTAGACATAGAGTTACTAGAAGAGTTGGAGGACATTGGAGGAAAAATAGAGCAAGCATTTTGGACACATTACAGAGCAGATGAGCCTCTCCAGTGACTAACCAAACCTTTACCGAGGCTTTCAATTAAAGAGCCTCCTTCTCTTGAACTAAAACTTCTTCCAAGTCATTTAAATTATGCTTTTCTTAACCAATGTGAGCACTTACATGTTATCATTTCTTTTGGTTTATTAGGTGCTAAGGAAGAGCAGTTGTTGAGAGTATTGAGGGACCACAAGAAAACCATTGGGGGTCCATTGCCAACATAAAGGGTATAAGCCTTTTCCTTTGCATGCACCAAATTTTCCTAGAGGATGGAAGTGAGGCATTGGTACAACCCCTGAGGAGACTTAACCTATACATGAAGGATATCATCAAGGATGAGGTAGTAAAGCTCCTAGATTCATGTATTATCTATCCTACCCGTTGATGCCTTCTGGAGAAGGGGTACAACGGCACCTCAGCAGGGTGTCGTTGTACATGAACAGCCCGCCGTTGAAGTCCAGATTATACAGACTATTCTGCATAATCGACTCTAAACAAATCCAAACAAGTTCCCAATCATAATTGAGACTTCAAACACCTTTGGAATCATG
>JAOXYD010151731.1:0-10480 GCA_028565735.1 Pinacopodium congolense | reverse complement strand
CTTTCTTGATGTTTTTGCTCCAATCTTGATCATTAAGCTCCAATCTGCAAATCAAACATTATGGGGCATCAATTAAATATTTAAACATTGAAATAGGGGCCATAATTCAACAAATTAATCATAAAAATCAGATCAATTTGACCCCTATCATGAGTCATCTTAAAGAATCTACAATAACCATAAATACAAAATCAACTCCCCTTTAGGTGTTATGTTGTCCCAAAATGAAGTTTATAAACAAAATTTCCCAAATATCCTCTAACACTAGTAATGGCATATATAACCTAGTATTTTTATACTATCCTTTGTATTTATAGCAAAAAAGACACTTACCTATAAATCTGTAAACCTTTCATCCTAATCGTGGCTATTAAAATCATTCATTAACAACTACAAGTGTCTTATCCTATCCCAAATGGTTTTTTAGATAGCCGCCATATAAATTTCAAATCACTTGCTTCCTTAATGATGTACTAAGTACACATAACTGATTCTCATGTATTAATTATCTATCACTTAATTAAAATCCATTTTCAGGTTAATTACCTAAGACCTTACTCTATATCTTTACAAAGCTTCATTACATTTATAGTCTCCCTTCAGCTACTCAAATCTTGTAATCTCACTGGTTAAGATAAGTATGCTATCCTATTCAACATGTCAACTACATGATTCTGAATTCCTGACTTGTTTCTCAACTTAAACAGAAACTTTTGCAAGAATTAAAACTCCATCACTCATGCATGTTATTACTAGTTGTTTTTTGACTGATCAAATACTTCAAGGCCTTATAACTTGAATATAGTACAAATTCCTTTATGATTAAATAGTATTTCCAATTATTAAGAGCATTCATCCTGAAGTAAAACTCCTTACCATAGGTATTCTTTCTCCTTATGACTTCATTGATCTTCTAACTAAAGTGTGCAATGGGTCTCTTCTCTTAAGATAATAATGCTATAATGCCCACTTGACAAGCATCATAATCAACCTCAAATAACTTATTGAAGTCTTGTAAAACCAAAACTGGTGCAATACATAACTTCTCCTTTAGGATGACAAAACTTTTATCTGCCTTTTCGTACCACTAGAATTTTCCCTCATTTAGGCACTAGACCTAGTCACCCTTTGTTTTATGTCTTTCCCTTTACCCCTCTTTCATTGCATTTGCTTCTTCCTAGTTGCTAATAATGCTCGCAGAGGAATGATGAGTGCATAAGTCATAATGTTTTCTAATGTAATTTGATGGACATTTGCTCCAAATTGATGCTACATGGTTTGATTTACGTTTGAAATTGTTTACTTTATAGATTGGACCTTAAAAGTGTAGGAAATATGGAAAATACAGGATAAAATTCTGAAAAGGAGTAAAACAGTGGTATCTATCATATCCCTATTTTGCTATCAAAAACCACATTTTTGTTTAAACTAGAGACTTAAACGACGTCATTTAGCCCCTTTGTAAGTGTCATTTAATTCCTTATCACGCAAAAAATAGTTGGAATTCACTCTCCCACTTGATGCGGTTTGTCCACTTGCGTCTAACTTGCAGAGGACATATAAATGTAGAATAAAGACCAATTTTTAAAGGAGAAGAACATGTTTTAAGGGCAGAAAATTAGATCTAGAGTAGTTTTTCTTCTTTTTTTATGATAGGTTTTTCATTTCTTTTTCTTTTCTAGCTTTATTTGTGATAATTTCAAGTTTTTATTAAAGATTCAAGGGGCATGTACAAGTGATTGGAATCTATTTAACACATTGGATGTTCATTTGGTTTAATCTAAACCCTTTTAATCTCTTGTTTCTTACTCCTTTGTTTTAGCTAAGGACAGGTTCTTAAATGAATTGATTGAGTTTTTATCATATGATTGGATGATAATATTTGTTTATTTGAGTTCTTAAAGCTTATTTTAAGTTGGCTACTTAAGGTAAGATTAAAGATGATTAATCATTGTAAAAATAACTAAAAAATATGATTTTAATTAATAAATGACCATTGGTTGGTTAATCATGAGGGTATTCATCTTGAATATAGAATTTAGGATTAAAACTTCTTAAACTTTAGGCCTAACACCTATTAATTGAATGAATAGCCAAACTTCAATTTGGGATGATTAGAGATAAGACATTGACTTAACCATAGCAATGTTTTAAGTTAGTAGATACATTAGATTAGGCATTCCAATCCATTTCATAACTCAATTAAGTCATTTAAGGCCTAAGCATTAGTTAGTTAGTCAATTTGGGATTCTTAATTCAATTTGGAAGTTATAGCAAAGTGTTGAAGTTTTTAGGTCAATTTAGCAATTCTAAACCATTTCAATTTAAGCAATCTTGAGCTCTCTAGATAAATGTAATTTGAGTGACCTAATATTATCACTTTCCATGTGGGTTCGACATTCTGGAGTCTTAAACATACTCTACTTTATTACTTGTTGATCGATATACTTATCGTATTTGTTGGTTGGAACTGAACATTAATTGATTGAATTATTTTAATTTATTGAGTATTAAACCAACCAAAAATAAGGAACGAACAACCTTCTTGCTATAATAAAAACAAACATAGACAAAAGATAAGACTTTCGATCATCAAAGAAATAAACACACAATTGACAAAAGAATAAAATAGAGAATTGACCAATAAGATAAGAAATTCGGCATGTTACCGTAGTGGAGATGATGGTAGAAATGGAAGGTAGGAGGTAGAATGAGTTAATCTTAAAGTGTTAGTTTAAAGAGAGAAAGGAAGGTAGAAAGAGGAACCTCCCAAAAGGAGTAGACTCTAGAAATAATGGCTAGAATTAATGGAGAGGGCTTGGTGATCTATCCTAAACTATACGTGGTGCGTACTACACCTCTTTATATTATTTTGGATGTATTTTCCTCTTATTTAAGTGCTTATGGGCCACAAGGGTTTCTCTCATTTCCTTTCTATTTGAAATTATCAAAGTCAAAGTGAATTATTTGTTTCAAGCTAAAATAATTCATTTTCAATCATTCTTATTTTAATTATATAACCATCAATTTTATTGTTTTGTTTTGGTCTTTCTTTCTCTTTATTAAAAGTTTTAGCTTCTCTTTCTATTTATCATGTTAAATTTCATCAAAATTAAGTTCACTAAGGTGTGATTTAGATAAGAAATATTTTCTTTTTCAGTAAAATTAGAAGAAAACATGAATGGTTTTTCTTACTATAACCACTCTTAAAAATAACAAATTACTCCTATTTTTAATGTAAATTTATTACTTAATAATGAAAGCAATTATAACGTTTTAAATATTTTGTATTTTAATTTTATATTTGTATGTGAATTGAATGATTATTTTTGGTGTTAATTATGGTTATTATTTATATGAAAAATAAGTCAAAAATAATATTAATAGGAAAGAGAATGTTGTTATACTATTATTGATTTTTTGAGACAATATTAAAGTAAAGTTAAAAATTATATTGTACAATGTATTAAGGGACTATTTTATAAAATTAAAAAAATTTAGATTAAAGTAAAGTTAAAAATTATATCGAACAATGTATTAAGGGACTATTTTACAAAATTTTAAAAATTTAAAAATTGTTTTATAATTTTAAAAAATTTTAAAAAATGATACTCAATATTTTATGTTGGTTGGTTTTCTATGAAGGTCAATTAACCTGAATAATTCACAATTTATGTTCTTTAAACATAGTGTCCTCAAATTGAATTTAAAACCAACAATGATGGTAAGTGCACCAGTCACAAATAATATATGAAAGTATTTAAGATCTAATTATCATTCCCACGGGGATCTAAGCTAAATTGCAATTACTAGGCCCAATTTACTTCACAACTTTCTAAAGATTCAAATGCAATTGAAATGAAGAACTAAGACAACTAATTAAACTTAAAACTATCAAGTTATGCAGAATAAATTAGTTGATAAAAGGACTTGTCTAATTAAATAAAATAGGTTAGGAAATACTCTTCAACGATTAAGATAAATTAAAAATGGATTATGAGACTTGTTCTATGATCACTTCACTCAATCAAAGCAATGTTATAGTTAAGACAAAGCTTAATATTTAAATACTTAAGTTGGAAATTAGTTATGTCACAAACTTAAACATAGGCTTTAAAATTAAGAAGTTTAATTAAAAAATCCAATTTTTAGATTATGACCCTCAATATAAATCAAAGTTGGTTATTCAATTTCGTAAATTAGGTTGCTTAAATATTTTTCCAATAATTAAGTAGATTTCTCGGGTCTTAACTTATTTCTTAACTTTATCTTACATGTTTAGTGTAAAACAAGCATTAATCTAATCCAAAAGTAAAGAAAATCACCTAATCTTGGATGGAATCATATTTAGCACATATTCAGATCATTTTAGAGATATTTCCCAACAAAAAATAGATTCAACCACTCATTTGAAGCAAGAAACAAATCATTCTCCAAGTATTCAACATGTTCTTGAACAAACGAGAATAAAAGATGGGATTAAAGTATAAAAGCTAATTAGATTGCACCAATAACAAACTTTAAACATGTTTACAATCTTAAATCACATTTATAAGCTTCAACAAGACCTAAATAAAACCTTAAATCTACAAAATAAGCTAAAACTGGTGAAGAATAAGAGAAAACAACCCTGAAACAAGGAAATTTTGATTTTCTCTCTCAAATTCGTGTTTCCTCTCTGATAATCTTTTTTTATTTTTTTGCCTTCAAGGGCTCGATATATATGTCTACTGTAGGTGGGAGTCAACTTTGACAAGTTGCAACCAATGGGGTGAGAGATGCAGCTTGAATTCTATCAATAGGTACTACAATGGTGCTTATAAGTAGCACAACGACAGGTTATGAAATCGTTATGTTAGTCCTCTACTTTGAGAGTAAAACAATGGTTTACTAAACATAATGGTAGGCTTACTGGTCTGCCATTTTAGTCTAAAAACCAAATTGCTTTCAGCATTTTCTTGTATTTTCTTATAGAATTGGCTTCCATCCATATTGTTAAACATTCAAACACAAAATTCAACTCTTAAACAATAATTTTAATTGATTATATATAAAACTGGCATGAATATGTGATAAAATCAAAGCCTATCAAAGTGCCTGTAGAATCCAACATGTCCAAGAAAATTACAAATTGCTCTAACTAAATTAGGTGGTGGAAGTTGAGCAGTAAATTCTACTTTTGCTGGGTCTAGTTCTATACCCTTACTCGAGATTTTATGACCTAAAATATGCATTCTTGTACCACAAAATGGCCTTTTTTTTCATTTTAAGAAAAAATTGACTTCTTCACATCTTCTCAAAACCTTCTCCAAATTCTCTAAGCATGCATCGAATGATGTGCCAAATACTGAAAAATCATTCATAAATACTTCAATTCAGGTCTTTAGAATGTTCATAAAAATAGCTATTATAAAACTTTAGAAAGTGGCATGAGCATTATATAAGTTCAAAGGCATGCATCTATATGCTTAAGTGTCATAGGGACAAGTGAATGTTGTCTTTTCTTAATCCTCTAGAGCAACAAGAATATGAAAATATCCATTGTATCCATCTAAAGCACAATGAAAACTATGCGTAGTCAATCCCTTAATTACTTTATCTATAAAGGGTAAAGGAAAGTGATCCTTTTGTATGTTATCATTTTACTTGAGATAACCAATACACATATGTCATCTAGTTACTTTCTTTGTGGCAATGAGTTCACCTTGATCATTCTTCATTACAGTAATTCATTCTTAACTTTGGTATTACCTGAATCGAACTGACCCACGTGAATTCAAAAATTGGGAAGATAATTCCAGCATTCAAGAGTTTAACTACTTCATTTTTATCCATTTCCTTCATATTCAGATTAAGCCTATGCTACAGTTGGACCAAAAGTTTACTTCCTTCTTCCATGAATATTCTATGAATATAAATGGAATAACATAACCCTTTTATGTCAGTTAAGGTCTAGCCTATAGTATTTTGATGCTCTATAAGAAATCTCAATAATTTTTCCTCCATTGTATCTGTTAACAATGATGAAATAATCATAAGCAATTGTGATGGAGGTTTCAAAAAGGCATACTTCAAATGCAAAGGAATAGGCTTCAGCTCAATAGTTGGAGGCTCCTTAATTGATGGCCTTGGAAGGGATTTAACTGGCCTATTTAAAGGCCTAAGCCTTCTAGATTGAATCCAACTAAAGGTCTCCTTTCCAAATTCTTGTTCCTCCAATACTTCTTTGACTTCCTATTCCTTTACTTGAAAAAAACTTGAATGAATTAATTCTTTTTTCAATGGATTCGAAAAAAGATATCCAAATGAATCATCTGGAATATAATTAAATCTAATGAAGTTACATAAATCTAAGGTGGAGGGATATTTCATTGCTCGTACAACATTAAAGTCAATCTCTTCATCTTGAAGTCTGAGAATGAACTTTCCTCCATGTATATCTATCAGTGCCCTGGCAGTAGCCATGAATGATCTTCCCAAAATAATGAGCATTGTGCTATCTTCTTCCACATCCAAGACAAGGAAATTAATCAAGAGACTAAATTTATCAAATTTCACCAAAACATCTGAGATGATCCCTCTTGGATAGGTTACAAATCAATTGGCTAATTGCAATGAAACTGTCATTAGTTTACATTATTCTAATCCTAGCTCCTTGAAAATAGATAAAGGTGTTAGATCAATACTTGCTCCAAGTTCCATCAGAGCCCTATCTATCTATAAGCTACTAATTGTGCAAGGAATGATGAAACGACCAGTTTCCTTGAGCTTTGGATGTAACTTCTTTAACATGATAGCATCAAACTCTTCATTTAGCTTTACAGTCTCATACTCCTCTAATCGTCTATTTTTAGACAGGATCTCATTAAAAATTTTAGCATATGAAGGCATCTGAGCAATTGCCTCAGCAAATGGGATATTGATATAAAACTTCTTAAACATCTCTAAGAATATCCTAAATTGCTTATTGAGGTGCGTATCTTTCAATCTTTAACTATATGGTATCCTAGGCTTATATGGTTGCACATTTGGATTGGAAAACAACCTAGGTGGCTTCTCTGAACTTTCACCCTCTTCTTCCTTTTCTTTCTTCTTCTCTTCTTCTTTAACTCTCTCTCTCCTATCATGTCCTCCTTTTCTATCTTCTTTAGTTCTCTCTCTTTTGTCGTCGGCTCTCTCTCTTATGTCATGTTCTTTTATTATCTCTTGTTCTTAACTCTCCACCAATACTTGCTTTCCTTTCTCTTCATCCTTCTTCATTTCACTCTTAACCTCTTATCCACTTCTAAAGATAATTGCGTTAGCATGCTCTCTAGGATTAGCTTCAGTGGTACTTGGTAGCTTACCAGGTAACCTATCCTGTAAGAGTTGTAAAATTTATCTAACTTGAGTCTCCAAATTATTAATTGACGACTCATGATTATGCATCCTAGACTCATTTGATTAAACGTACTTTAAAACTGTCTCTTTAAAACAGAGGGACTCTCTTTGAGTTTAGTTCGCTCTAAAGCCAGGTGAAGGGACTCTTTGAGGGTTGGCTTGAATTTGTTATGGTGGTTTTTGGTAGTTCTTATTATTGCTCCATGAAAAGTTTAGATGATTTCTCTAACCAAGATTATAAGTATTTGAAACAGGGTTTTCTCCGAGCTTATTGAAATTTCCAACATATTGAACTTGTTCTAGTTCTTGCGCAAAAGGACTACCTTCTTGAAACTCCAATAATATATGGGAGGTGCTACCATAACTTCCACATTTAACTTCATAAGAACTACTACTATCTCTGCTTATTAGACTATCCAATTTCTTATTCAGTACTTCCATTTGAGCTATAAGAGCTACTATGTCACTAATTGTAGGAACACCATGTGGCTTTCTTAGATGACATTTGGAATTGTACTAAAAATTGTTTGTGAGCATTTCATCAATGAGATTGTATGCTTTAGTTGCAGTATTTTACATGAAATTACCTCTAACCACAACATTAATGTTACTATGAGTCTAAGGTGTCAATCCAGTGTAGAAGTTATATATTCATTTCCAAGTACTAAATCCATGACTAGGCCACTTGACAAGCATCTCCCTAAATCTTTCTCATACCTCTTATAGACTTTCATTGTCATACTAAACGAGCTTATCTCGTTCTTCATCTTCGCTATCGTGGGAGGTGGAAAGAACTTAGCTAGGAATAACTTCATTAACTCGTCCCATATAGCAAAAGAACCAGATAGCCAGGTTTTCGCGTTATCTATAAGAGAAAAGGGGAAAGCCTTAGCCTAATTACATCATCAAAAGCTACATTGCTTTTAAAAAGATCTCAAGAATCAAGGGAATTTTGCAAATGTTCATTGGGATCTTCCAAAGTTAAACCTAGAAATTTTAAGGACCTAACTATAAAGATGATACCATGTGGGATTTCAAAATTATTTGCAGTAACTCTGGGCTAAACAATGATAGCCATAAGTCTAACTCTTTTTTCCAATTATATGTTCATCATAGCTAGTTATCTATTTTCTGCCTGATGCCTAGCTACTACATGTTCTATAGGATCCATCTCTATATGTTTTAATTATATATCACTAAATGTTCCTACTTCTAAAAGATTAGACATCGTCGCTGAAGCTTCTTTCTTTTTCCTTCTTAACGTGCGCTCAAGTTCTGGATTGAATTTTACTAACTCAGAATTTCGTTCCTGAGCATGCATAGAAAATCAAATAAAATACAAAATAAAGATAAATAAAAAATAAGGCAAATAAGTTAATAAAAAAGCAACAAGACCATATAAACTAAAGAAAATAGAAAAGAAATATATAAAAATTTAGAAAATTAAGAAAATAATTTTTACAATTCCTAAAGTAACTGATACTAATTTTCCTAATATTAAACATGTATATCCTCAGAAATGGCATTAAGAACTTGTTATGTGTTGGTTAGGTGATTATGAAATTTGGAATGATTTTAACAATTTTACTTTGAAAACTAACGAGATTAAGGCAAGTGTACCTATAAAAAAATAATAAAGTGGAGTATTTTAAACCCCAAATGTCAATCCCAAAGGAAAAATAATTAATTACTATGTTAATTAGATCACAATTATCTAGGAAAATCCAATTAATTTGATTAAAACATGAAACAATACTAAACTATTCTAACTCAACTTAAACACTTGAAAGTGATTTTTTTAATTGCTTTCAAAACTTTTTGAAAATTACCAAATGTGAGAATTGGCTAAGGATTAGGTGATTGATTATTTAATTGAGATTTAAACAATTTTAAAGGCTGATTTAGAGTTCCTTCACAAAATCAAAACAAAGTTATATTTAAGGCTTTTCTTTTACTTTATTAATCTTAATTTAAAGTTTGATTATGCCTTAAATCAAGTTAATAGGCTTTAATTTCAAGAAGTTGTTTTGTGTTGGTTAGGTGACTTTAAAATTTTGAGTGATTTTGAAATTATTTTACTTCGAAAACCAATTGAGTAAAGGCAAGTGCACCTATTGCAAAAGTAATATAATAGAGTAAACTTGAAACTATGAATGTCAATTCCACGGGAAAATTGGTGCTTAATTACTAGGTCAATCATATTACAATTATTTCGGAAAAATCTAGACAATTTGATTAAAAATCTGAAATTTGCTAAAACTAGACTACCTTGGTTTAAACACTTCAAAACTGATTTTTAATTGCTTATGAAAAATTCTAAAAATTATCAAATGTGTAAATTAGCTAAGGATTAAATGATTAATGATTTAATTGAGCTTTAAAACACATTTAAGGCCTGATTAAAGTCGTTCAGAAAATCAAAACAAAGCTATGGTTAAGACTTTGCTGTTTCTCCACTTAATCTTGTCTAAAGTTTGGTTATGCATTAAAATCAAGTAAATGGGCTTTAATTTCAAGATGGTGAGCTGCAGGAAATTAATCTCAGTACTCTAACTTTCACAAAAAAAATCCAGGTTTGGTCTTTCAAGAATTATTTTGTCTTGCTTATTGATTTTCTAACAATTTAAGATAATTTCTTATGTTTAAACTATCTTAAACACTAATCTTAAATGGCCAGCTTAAAATTGGTTCATTCAAACCTTCAATAAAAAAAATTTAGACACTTTAACATGTCATCAAAGTATTAAACCTTGGAAATAGAAACGATTAGCCACACATTTGCATCAAAGCCTACAAGATATGCAATTTATACAACATACTTTGATAGATCTGAAATGAAGAGCTCAAATGTAAAGTTTAGATGTTAAAACAAATCTAAAAAATTCTTCTGGATGTTTCTTGAACTCATAACTTGACTCTGGGCTCCAGGTAAGCTCTAATTCACCAAGATTTTATAGAAAAATCAAGAACATTGATAGATATAAGCATAAAAATATCAATCTTGATTAATCCAAAAAATGGAACAAAATAAGATATAATATGAGTTTAGAAAACCCCCTTTACATGATTCTTAGACTCAAATATGAGTCTTAACAACAAG
>JAOXYD010151720.1:0-10480 GCA_028565735.1 Pinacopodium congolense | reverse complement strand
AAGATCAAGTTCGTTAATCTTAGGAACCCTCACAAAAGGCTATAGGGTCGGTTTAACACCTAAACTCAATTGTGTCACCTAATTACTATTTTAACAATTAAAAGCCCATGATCATAGGTCCTTTAATCATCTAAGAATCTAACTAAGATGGCCAATCTAAGTAAGATTAAACATTAAGCACTTTAACTGGGCAAAATTCCTCTAATAAACATAAAACCCATTAAAATCCTAACCCTAAACAAGCATTTAGGCACATATAATCATCAGTCGAAACATAAATATAGCATAAAACACATATCCATTGATAAATAATAGTAGTTAATAAAAATAAGACAGAAAGAAGGAGAAATACAATCGAAATGTGATCTAAATCTATTGAAAACCTCATCTCCAGTCCACCTTGTAGCTCCTATAAACTCTAATCCACTAGCAAAATGCAAGATTAAATAAAAGAAAACTAAAACCTAACTAAAAGTTAGCTAAAAGGAAGAAATCGACCCAAAGAGGATGCTTCACTCTTTTGTCGACTCTTCTTTTTCTCTGCCTGACTGTTCTCCCTTTTTTCTGCATGATTTAACCCTTTTATATCTAGATGGTGGGCTGCCTAGGGTTGTATCTTAATGTTGCGTCGTTTAAAGCTTTGTGTCTAATGAACTGCCATTTCCTTAAACTTTTAAAGACTTTTTGTTTTTGTTTTTGTTTTTGCTTTTTCCACCTTTTAATGTCGTCAACTCGCCTTCTGACCTTTAGAAAGCTTAAAGCATTATCATATTTTTTTGTTGCTTGGTCCTTTAAGTTTTGCTTTTTTTCTTTCTTGTTTTAAAACTAAGCTACCACATGTAAGTCCATGAGAGGCTCTACTCTCCAAGCTTTTGAAAGATTTTGTCTTCTTGCTTTGTTTATTCCTCTTTAGCCACAAGTTTTGACCATGTCTTGGAAAGGTTGTGTTTTTCATCTTAATAATGTTGGCCACTCCTTTAATTTTGCTCCTACCAAATTGAATGGAAGAATAGAGGCTCCTCTCCATTTATATGCCACCACTTATCAAGTGTGTCTTGCTCCTTGCTAAGCTTACAACGTTGATTGGTTGATTGGCCTCTTGATTTTAATCACGTGATGCTCCCAATCACATTAATTAGTTGCTCTGCTTAAGGCCGTGCGCTGCTTCCATTTTGATGCAAGCAAGGACTCCATGAAGTTGCTACATTTTGGACGGCTTTCTCTCACCAAATAAAGCTCTCATCTAAGCCAAGCAAAGCACTCTTTTGATGTTGTTTCCAAAGAGCAATTTCCAGGTTGCTTTTATAATTTCTTTTCTTTTATTTTCTTTGACTCTAAGTTAAAAAATACTTTGGCTTTTTGCTCCAATTGCTCCTAAAGCACTAAATACCTGAAATTAACAATAATAACCCTACATTGGTGTAATCTAAATAATAAATAGACAAAAGCATAACAAAATGTGCAATCAAAATCAATAGAAAATGTTCATCAACATCACCCCTACACTTGAATTGTTGCTTGTCCTCAAGCAACTCACTTAGGCACTCTAATGAAAACCTTTGAAGCATGGCGAAAGGTTAACCAAACAACACAACATGACTTATGTAATCAAATACAATCAATATCGTCCAATTCAAGGTTGATAATGGCTTAACTCATATAGTCATTATACATGGAAAAATCAACTCCTCAACATATAATACTAAATATCAAGAAATTCACTAAGATCATTATATAAACTTGTCATAGATGGATCATTATGTTCAAATCATTAAATCACTCATTCAATCAAAGTGCCATGCAACCAATCATTCACATTGAATCACAATTCTAATTATTTAAAATCATGCCTTCTTCAAACTTTAACTGAATTCACAAAAATATGTCTTATATATAAAACAAATACAAGTAAGCACAAACACACTCAAACACTAATAAACAAAGGCTTGGTTGCGAGGTCACTTGGCTTTGTAGACACGAAAGTGAACACCCCCAATTACTTACCCAAGCCACGTCAAACCAACGAAGTGAATGATTATACAATTATTTCTCTCTTTTTTATTTTTATTTATTTTATTCATCTTTTATTTATGTTCTTTTCTCTTTGCTTTCCTCTCTATTTTTCCTCTTGCAATAAAATGCATTCTACATATAAAACATCATAATGATAATCAAGTATCCATTTTCCAAATTCATAATATGAACCAAATGTCATTGATCCTAAATATTCACAACCAGTTGCATAGACTTCCAAATTCACTCACATAATCAAATTCATTGTGAAAATGTATTAAGTTCTATTCCAAATTCACATGCAAATCCATTTGAAATTCTATATCAACTTAGGATTATGCAAAAGGAATCAATTCCACCATATATTCACAACCATAATTCAGAAAATCCATGATCAATAAAAAATTAATCCATACTAGCTATACCAACCACATTCATCACATCAAGATATACCAACTAATATTTAACCAAACTTACCATGATTTCCAATCAAAATGACTAAATTTGCTACTAAAAGACTCGCAATAATCCAAGTGTATACCACTCTCAACAAGAATATCATCTCATTTCCCTCATACTTAAATTGAACATCAAAGAATAACAAAGGGAAAGAGAAAGGAAAAACGAAACTCCCCTGAATATGTACATTGTCGCTCTGTAACCTTACATGTCAACTGAAAGATAAGAGATATAGCCAAAAAAGAAGAGTGAAAGAAAAAAGATAACCATAAACATAAACAATATCAAAAGACAGAAATTTAAATCTACAATCCTATAAGAAAGCAAGTATTAAAATTTAAATGGTTGGGTTGCCTCCCAACAAGCGCTTCTTTAAGGTCTTTAGTTGGACCTTAATGTTAGAGAATAATAATTCTCTTTAGAGGTCCATACCTTCGATCGAACTTCTCGTATCCAGGATGACTTAACAAAAAGGAATGAGCTTTTCCACCTACCACCAACTTACTCTTCATACCTCCAAATGCTCGTGTAAGGTACCATAATAAAGGATTTTGCTATCCAATCATGTGCCTGCAGTCAGTAATTGATATACCAATCAAATCAATAAACAAAGTTACATGTTTGTCTTCGAAGAAATGTGCAATCTCAACAGCTTCTTCTTCCTTAATTGGCTCACTAATTATCTCAGCCACACTTATAAATGAATGATCTTCAACTTGCTCAGTTAGCTCCACTTTTGGAATGTTGGATGCACTATCTTACTCAAGTTCGACATTAACGCCAACCAACTATCCTATTTGTGTCACCAAGTCGTGGGCGGAAGATGTGATACTGTTAGTATGAGCATCTATACTACCAGGCCTAGCCTTATTCGTGGATATGAAATGATTGAGAAACTTCTCTAATCTTGACTCCTCTTCTTCTTGAAATGATTGTTCCACTTATGGGGTCAAGTTGGAGATAGAGGCCTCTACAACTTGCACGTAAGCTTCTAATGTGGTGTTGGATCTCTCCAATAAATCTGTTAACCTTGATTCCTTGGATGTAAAGCTAACCCTCATCAATAGCTCCCTTAATCTTAATTCTTCTTACTATTGATAGTAGTAACTATGTAGAGGCATCTCAAAGAATTCATAGGTATGGCTCCCGTGATGCTCATAAGTCATCCACTCAGCTCTACTCTTATTTATCGAAGCCATAAAGTTATCGTACCACTGGTAGTCTAGATAGTCTTACCTATCCATGTCAGCCTACTTGCGATCACAAAAGACAACTGCGTGCATAAAAGGAACTCAAACAAGATAAAATAAAGGAAAATAACAAACAAAACAAAGTCTAGAATAATCAACACCAAAAGCTCTAATATTAACAAACTAGGTTCCCTAGCAACAACGTCAAAAACTTATTGCAGTCTAAGCAACTTATAATTTTAATCAATTTAATCCAAGACTAACCAAAGGCAAGCGCACCTTGTTAACAAGTGGTATAAAACAGTAAGAAACCGAATATCTTTCTCCCTTGGAATCTGAGCGTAACACTAAGTTAATTAATGTAAGATTATTTAGACAACTTTAAACGGATTGATTAAGGAAATAAACAAGAACAACGGAAATAAAAACAAAAAAGGTTCAATATGATCACAAGTTAAGGATTAAGAGTAAAATCAATGATAAATTAGGTAGGGATTCATATTCAATAGGTTAATCAAACAAGAAACACAATATTGGATAGATTTAAGGCCTATGTCACTAATACAAGACACAACCAATGATCATGGAAATATCTTTTCTCTTTTAAATTCAATCCATCTATTTTTTATCTAACAAACAGACTGGAATAAAAGGCATTAATTTCAAGATGTCTAAGATCAAGTTAGTTAATCTTAGGAACCCTCACAAAAGACTCAAGGGTCGATTTAACACCTAAACTCAATTGTGTCACCTAATTATTGTTCTAATAATCAAAATCCCATGGGCATAGGTCTTTTAATCATCTAAAAATCTAACTAAGATGGCTAATCCAAATAAGAATAAACAGTAAGCAATTTCACTAGGTAAAATTCCTCCAATAAACATAAACCCATTAAAATCCTAACCCCAACCAAGCATTTAGGCACATATAACCATCAATAGAAACATAAATATAGCATAAAAAACATATCCATTGATGAATAATAGGATTCAATACAAAATAAGATAGAAAGAAGGAGAAATACAACCGAAATGTAATCTAAATCTGTTGAAATCCCCATCTCCAATCCACCTTATAACACTTAGAAATTCTAATCCACTAGAAAAATGCTAGATTAAATAAAAGAAAACCAAAACCTATCTAAAATCTAGCTAAAAGGAAGAAAATAGACCCAAAAAGGACGCTTCATTCTTCTGCCAACTCTTTTTTCCATTGCCCGGTGACTCCCCCTTTTTTCTGCGTGATTTAGCCCTTTTTATATCTGGATGGTAGGCTGCCTAAGGTTATATCTTGATGCTGCACCGTTTAAAAATTTATGTCTAATGAATTGTTGTTTCCTTAAGCTTTTAAAGACTTTTTGTTTTTTTGTTTTTTTTCTTTTTCTACCTTTTAATCCCATTAACTCCCCTTTTAACCTTTGGAAAGCTTAAAGCTTTATCACGTTTTTGTTCTTGCTTGTTACTTGAAGCTTTGCTTTTGTTCTTGTTTTAAAAAAAAGTTGCTACTTGTAAGTCCATGAGAGGCTCTCCTCTCTAAGCTTTTGAAGGATTTTGGCTTCTTGCTTTATTTATTCCTCTTTAGCTGCAATTTTTTATCATGTCTTCAAAAGCTTGTGCTTTTCATCCTACCAAGCATATAACGTTGGCCACTCCTTTAACTTTGCTCCTACTGAATTGAATGGATGAATGAAGGATCCTGTCCACTTATATGCCTCTACTTGTCAAGTGTTTCTTGCTCCTTGCTAAGCTTACAACGTTGATTGGCTGATTGGCTTCTTGATTTTAATAACGTGATGCTCCCAATCACGTTAATTAGTTAGTCTCCTTAAGGCCTTTTGCTGCTGCCATTTTCATGCAAGCAAGGACTCCATGAAGTTGCTGCGTTTTGGAAGGCTTCCTCTCACCAAATAAAGCTCTCATCCAAGCCAATCAAAACACTCTTTTGATGTTGTTTTCAAAGAGCAATTTCTAACTTGTTTTTTTTCTTTTTTTTTCTTTAATTCTAATATAAAAAATACTTTGGATTTTTTCAACAATTACTCATAAAGCACCAAATACCTGAAATTAATAATAATAACTCTATATTCAAATAATAAATAGACAAAAACATAACTTACTGTGCAATTAAAATCAATAGAAAATGTCCATCAACATAGAACCATTATGATTTTGAGTAGATATCATGTAAAATGAGGATTTAAGTTTTTCAAGTTTTTCTCTCTTTTTTTTCAATTATATTTAATATATATGTTAAATTTTATATATGCTTTATACATATAGAACTTCTAACAATAAATGTTTTCATTTTAGAATTTATCTCCACTTGTAAAGTTCCTCTACAGGATTATTATGTTTGCTGTAATGTTTGTTTGATGTATTGTTTTTATTTTATAATGTTTAGATATAATTAATTAAGGTTTCCTGATATATTGTTGTTGTGTTATGATAGTTTGGTCTATTACTTTTTATTATATTAATTTAGGTTATTATTGATTTAAAAAATATATGAAAATTAATATTAATAGGAATGTAGAAAATAGTTATTATTATATCACATTTTTTTTATTTTTTGTAATTGGGTTAAAGTAAAGTTAAAATCTATATAGCATAATATATAAAGGGACTATTTTATATATTTTACAAAATTCAAGGATTATTTCATAATTTTAAATAGTTTCTTGGTATGGTATTTGATATTGGCCGGTACCATTATAGTATCATACTAAGAAAAAATCCCTTATTGTAAATTGAAGGCAATACTATATAATCTCACCTAAAGTAGGCAAGAGATGGTCAACCATTATGAGCATAAAAGAAATAAAGGTGTAAGATCCTAACAAGGTGCAATAATAGGAACTTCTAGAAGAGGTAGTGGCATCATGAAGGACGGTTGCTTAAGCCTTAAAATTTTCAAATTAGAAAAAAGTAATAGCAATGAGGAAATGAAGAAGTTAGGAAACTTATTGACTAATTACATGGATACTTTTATATTGAATCCATTAAACATGGAAAGGATTAATTTTTTAGTCACTACCAACAAAATAAACATCAAACTTAAAGTTAATCCTACTGAGTAGATGGTGAGTTCATCATAAACTACTAAATAATAATACCTAATTAGATCTCACAATGCAGTAGATGGCAAGCTAGGGTCGAACCACAAGGAGTTAGAATGTTAACACTATTCCAAATGTTGCAAAGAAAAAAGAAAAAAGAAAAAAGAACCCCTAAAAATGATGAATGCTAAACTAAGCTAAGATGCAAATAAGGCAATCAAAAGAAAAACACAAATCAAAGCACAAAAAGGACTATTAACAACAATAAAGAAATGGGCCAAAGGTATTATTGGAATTATGGGGTAAATATTGATCATTATATTTGGATAAAAGGTGCACTAACCAAGGCACTGGCCTATAGGTTTAAATAAGCTCTTAAATGCCCAATTCCTCTAACTTAGGTAAAACTAACAAACTCTAGAAATTCCCCTATTTTCACTATAACATATAACAAGCTCTCTAGATTTAATAGTGAAGATGCATTAAGTACTAAGGAACGACTAACTTAGGTCACTAACTAACAAGCTCAAAAAGTGTAACCTAAAGGCATGGAACCTTAAACTAGTTGGTTAAGTGTCTCAACAAAACCAACTAACCTATTGCTACTTTTAGGAAATCGTCAAGGATAGTTACGTATCATTTTCTTAATCTTAGCATTCAAATTAAGAAATTACGTAAAGGGTGATCAAGCTTAGAAACAACTCTTAATCCATGTCATTTAACCAAAGTCCCAAACCAACATAATCTATAAGCACTAAATTAATTCAAACTCACTCATATTTTTATAAATGATTACCCTGTCACCCCTCCTATACCTTCAAGCCCTTAGGGATTTAGCCACACATATTTAAATAAACTAAAACAATGATTAAATAAGCACAATTCATACTTAATTAAATAAAACTAAGACTGAAAAATCAAACAACACTAAAGGAAAAACACAATTCAACACTTAAACTAATGCAAACTCAAGATACTTATGTTAATAATTAACTAAACACAACTCAATCCATAAAACCCTAACTAAATGTATTAATAATATAAATTTCAGCACACAAAATTAGAATAAAAACTTAAATTAATTGATTTAAAACTTAAGAACATGCATGCATCCTAATTATTAAGCATAAACTAATTAAAAGCATACAAATAAGCAAAAACCCATAACATAAACCATGAAACATTTAAACATCCACAAAGTCATACCTGAAAAAAGCACATAATTAAGCTTAACCAATCAAGATTAAAGCTAGAAATTGAAGAAATAAACATCTATTGATATAACCTAAAGATTCCTTACAAAATTCATGAGTTTTAACTATAAAATCCATCAAACATTCATTCTAAACATTCTAGAATATATAAAAAAGAGATTAACACTAGGAAGCTTTAAACTAATGGACTGAATATCAATCCATTTAGACATGGAGTAAAAAAACAAGATAAAATAAAAGAAGAAGCTAACTAATGAGTTTACCAAGTTAAAAGCAATGAATAGTGCATTAATTCAAATTAAATCCAAAAACTAAGGAACACATTGTTGCACTCCATTTACATCTTGATGTTTTTGCTCCAAATTGCCTAATCCTTTGCCAACCAAAGATGAAGTCGTTAAATATCCTTAGGAAAGCTTTAAAGCTTTCATTCCTAAGTGTGGAAAAGTTTACCAAAAAATGGCCACCATTCTTGGCTTAGCCAAGATTTTCAGTGTTTTTGTTTTCTTCCTTCTTGAGCTTTGTTATTATTGTCTCCCATCTTTGTGAATGCTTGGATTTTAAGAGTTCAAACAAGAAAAAATCCACCTACTCTCCTTTTTAGGTTACCTTGTCTTCAAAGACAAGAAAAGCTCTCTCCAAAATGTCTGCACCTTATGCCATTTCCACTAAGAGAGAAGCTTCAATTGCTATGTCATTTCATGCATTAAAGACCTCCTTAAATGCAACAATTGAGTGCCATATAAAGCTTGTAAAGCTTTTGTCGAAAATGCTCTTTAAAAGCTCTAAGATGCTCTTTATATTATTTCTTTTTCTCTTTTTTTAATTTAAAATTTGAGGAACCTTCGGCAATGTTGCTCCTTTTGCTTCCAAACTGCCATGCTTCGATCCATAATTTATGTTAACATAATAAACCTATCATTAAGAACAATATAACATAAATTGAATATTTTTATATCAAAAATAGAAATGAATTCAAATGAAATATATAAAAACATTTAACCAAATTCATTCTTATCAAAGTACCCCCACACTTGAATCATTAACTGTCCTCAAGAAATTCAATCATAACCAAAATATTCTATCAATTTATTTTCAAAAACCAAGTGCAGGCAATCTTTCAAACTTTGGCAAACCCAAGCATTAAGCTACTACACATATCATGATTGGTTTTCATCAACACATATAAACAAAGTCAAATAAAGACATCATTAATCAAAGGTAAGCATAAAACTAAGATAGATTTTCTTCACAGCATCCACTCATTTCACTTAACTGTGTTTAGGGTTTGATGTTTCACTCCAAGCTCCCACTAAGAGACTACACTACCATAAGCTTGAAAATTCACCAATTCTCTTCTATCTAGATTACATGCTACTATGGATCAAAAGGACTTTGATTTAGGGTTGTAATGGGGTTTGGGTTCAAGTGAGGTATATGGTAAGGGTTAAATTTATAGTATTTTTGGATGTTATTTGATATTAATTTAACCCTATTTTAGTGCTGAAATGTTCCATTTACGCGTTATTATGTTTATTTTGCAAGAGGGAGCTTAAAGATGGAGATTGGAGTAAAAAGATGGAAGTTTTGTCAAAAGTCAACTAAAAGTCAACTATTGACAGCACCTTACTCAGGTCACGTTGATAGATGAACAAGGTGCCCTTAATAGACTAGCAGAGTGATGATAATAGATGGTAGGGTGCCGTTAATGAACATGGATAGAGGAAAAATGCAGCAGTTGGTGTAGCATCTCTCCATGCTGGTGTAGCGCTTGTGTCCAGGTTTGGTGCATCTATCCACTCCTTGGTGCAGTTACTGGTGTAATGCTTTGGTCCTGGTGTGCGTGCAAATGGTGCGCGTCTCCTTCGGCAGGTGCAGCTGCAGCATCTCTTTGGTGGTGCAACCAGCCGAAGACTCCAAGTCTCCAAGCCAAAGACTACAGCAAGCCCAAAGCCACTCGCTGCTCAAGACAGCTCCTCACGTAGCATCTCCCCTCTGCCTTGTTACTTGGACAGCCACCAATGGACAGCAGCAAAAATGCCAAGACGCCAGCCAAAGGTCAAGATAGTTGCAAAAGCCAAGACTCCTCCCTTGTTGCCTCCACTTTTCTGCCTTTTTATACCTAGGGATTGGTGAATAATCCCCAATTAATTGCCTCCTTCCGCTTGTCCAAATGCCCTCAACTCCTTTGTGTCTTGTATTCCCAATGTCCCTCTTTAATTCTCTTAAGCTCGTCAATTTGACGAGCTTAAACCTTATTTTTTTGTTTTCTTTCCCTTTTTTTTTGGTTTTCAAATTAATACAATTTTTAGCTTTTGCTCAATTTGCTTTAAATTCATCATACTTTGGCCCAAAATTTGTGTTATCGCAGTAAATCTGTCATTAAACATAATATAACACAAATTAAATATTTAAACAATAACATAAGATTGAAATAACATTAAAAAGCATATGAAAATTTAATAAATTTTAATCTTATCAAATACCCCCACACTTGAACTATTGCTTGTCCTCAAGCAATTTAAACTCAACCAAGAAATTCTATCAA
>JAOXYD010151689.1:0-10481 GCA_028565735.1 Pinacopodium congolense | reverse complement strand
AGAAACATGGAGAGATTAAGGAGATTAGATCTGCCATCTAGAGAGAGTTATGCTTCTCTCATTTTTCTACCTTTTCCTTAGTTCTAACCTTCAAACACTTAGTTCTTCAAATTTTTGTATTCTTTCTGAGTTTTTGAACATTGGATCTTGTTGTTAAGACTCATATCTGAGTCTAGGAATCATTCAAGGGGGTTTCTAAACTCATATTATATCTTATTTTGTTCCATTTTTTGGATTAATCAAGGTTGCTATTTTTATGCTTATATCTTTGAATGTTCTTGATTTTTCTACAAAATCTTGATGAATTAGATCTTGGTTGGAGTTCATAATCAAGTTGGGAGTTTAAGAAACATCCAGAAGTCTTTCTGGGATTTGTTCTAACATCTAAACTTTATATTTAAGCTCATAATTTCAGATCTATTAAAGTATGTTGTATAAATTGCATATCTTGTAGGTTTTGATGCAAATGTGTGGCTAATCATTTCTGTTGCTATGGATTGATTTTTTAATGATTTGAAAGAGTTTCAATGCATATTTAAATGTTTGTATTTTTCTTATTAAAGGCTCGAATGAACTAATTTTAAGTTAGACACTTAAGAATAGTGTTTAAGATACTTCAAGCATGAGAGATCATCTTAAATTGTTAGAAAAATCAATAAGCAACACAAATTAATCCTTTCATGACCAAACCTAGATTTTTTTTTATGAAAGTTGGAGTTCTAAGATTAATTTTTCAGAACTCACCTTCTTGAAATTAAAGGCCATTTGTTTGATTTTAAAGCATAACCAAACTTTAGAAAAGATTAAATGAAGAAAAAGCAAAGTCTTAACCATAGTTTTGTTTTAATTTTGTGAAAGACTTTAATTAGAATTTAAATGTGTTTTAAAGCTCAATTAAATCATCAATCATCTAATTCTTAGCTACTTTACACATTTGTTAATTTTCAAAATTCTTCAGAAGCAATCAAAAATCATTTTTGAAGTGTTTAAGCCAAGGTAGTCTAGTGTGAGCAATTTTTAGTTTTTCATTCAAATTGTCTAGATTTTTTCTAAATAATTGTAATATGATCAACCTAGTAATTAAGCAACATATTCCCCGTGGGATTGACACTCAGAGTCTGAAATTTACTCTATTATATTACTTTTACAATAGGTGAACTTGTCGTTATTTCATTGGTTTTCAAAGTAAAATCGTTTTAAAATCATCCAAAGTTTTAAAGTCACCTAACTAGCTCAAGATTAGACACCTTTCTATAACCTATATCCTTTGGTGAACTAGGAAACCTTGAATGCTTATTAAAAATAAACTTTTCAATATTATAAAATCTTCCATAATAATGACAAACATATGGAACATCATAAAAATTCAAATGTAGCCTAAAATCATTATTATATGCATTTCTAGGTGTATTATTCCTAAATTTCCTACCCTAGTAAGGTTTGTTTTTCTAGAAAATGAACGAGATATGTTTCTTAGTCTATAATGATTGTGAGGCATGTGACTAGATAATTGGAAATGTATCTGGGGTGCATGAACATATGTTGGTTGAATTTGCCTCATTAATGGGTTATGTACATTGTTTTGCTTTTTTATTTTTTTTATGTGAAGAACTATGCCTATTTTCGTTAGCATGCATCTTCATCCTAGATGTAGGTCTTGGTGGGTACATAAAAGCTTGATTATTCTTCCTAAGTTAATTTCTAGATGTGGATGCACTATTATCAAATGGTGGCTTAAGAGTATACTCTTCATCTAGGTTTTTCCCATTACAAAGGTAGTAGTAGAATTAGGAGTTCCACTCTCTTGAGTGAAACCGAAGTCATGCATACCATTTGAAGTTTTTGAGTTCCAAGCATACTATCCAACTTCTTTGACCCTTAATGAATGTTTCTAAGGATTCCAAGAAATTTACCTCATTTTTTAATAATTCATTTTCATGCATAACCTTCTTCCTATCATCATCAATAACCGCATTCATAGATTCTAAATCATGCAAATCATTCTTTAGCCTCTCATTCTCTAACCTAAGTTCATCAAACAACTTCACACATTTCTTATACTTAGAAGATAATTTCTTCTTTTTCAAGTTCACACTGTTATACATTTAACCAAACCATCATAACTCAATTCGTTTTCAACATTATCATTTTCATCATAATAAGAGTGTGAAGTAGAAGGAATTTCATCCTCTATTGCCATAAAACAAAAATTGGTAACTTCCTTCTCGGATTTCTCACTTTTGGATTCACTTGAAATTTCTCCCAACATTTCCTTTCTCATCTTCCCTCCTTTTTCTCCTTCTTTTCCTTCTTATTACTATTGTCTTCCTTCTCACTTTCATTTAAAATTGGGAATTAGTTCCAAGTGCCTAAGTTTCCTATATTCAAAATACACAATATTAGTAGATGACTTTCTTTTAAAATTATTTTTCTCTTAGTCTTTTCTTTTAGAATAGGCCTTTTTCTTTAAGATCTTCTAGAACTTCCTTGTTGGGAGGGCAATGCCATCTTCACTATCATTCAAAGTTGTCCCCTCATCACTTTATTCCTCCTTTAACATCAAATTGTTCCTTTTGGTTACAACTTCATCCTCCTTGGTCTCCTCAGGACACATCCCATGTGTGATGAGCGAGCCAATAAATTCCTATAATGGTAGTACATATAGATCTTTTTCCCTTTAGAGAGTAGTCACCTTAGCTTCACATTCTTTTAGTAGGGATATAATAATTTTTCTAACAAGCTCAACATTATAATAAGGTTTTCCTAGACCCTTTAATATATTAATGATGTCAATGAATCTAGTATACAAGCTTGACATACTTTCATTATGATGCATTGAAAACAATTCATATTAATGTGCAAGTAGGGAAACCTTACTCCCCATCACTTGATTGGTTCCCTCATATGTAACCTGAAGTGTGCGTTAAATTTTGCAAATTTTCTCACGTATCAAAACCTTATTAAACTCATTTGTATTAAGCGTACAAAATAAAATATAGGTAGCCTTATTATTCAATGAACTTAATATCTTATCATCATTTGTACTCTCTTCTTTAACCTTAGGCACACTTTATTCATTAACCACTTTTTTAGGAAGGTATGGCCTATCATGAGTAATATCTTAAAGCTCTACATTTTCAACCACTAGAAAGAATTGCATCATATTTTTCTAATAGAGATAATTAAAAATGGGATCCCTACTAAAGTTTTACCCCTCTGGGCTAAATGAACCTATTAATTCTGCCATACTAGATCTTTTTCTCATAATTTCATTAGAAATTAATCAAGAACAAGCGAGCCTAAGTCTGATACCAACTTTAAACCTTAAAGGCATTTAGGATGGGGGGTTAATTTAGTGTCCTAAACATTTTTCTAACAATAACAACCTAAACAATTTTAGCTAATTTAACAATTTACAACCCATATATTATGATTCAACCTAATTTATATGCCAATGTTTATACGAATATATACATAACATAAATACGAATAAAGAACAATTAAAGAGTATAGGATAAGTGTGGATACATATGATTTTTATAGAGGTTCCAGTAATCCACTTTTGCCTACTTCCTCTCTTTAACAAAAGTGTTGGAAATTTCACTAAATCATAAAACAAGTTACTATATTCTTCTTTAGGTGAAAAGAAACCCTTAACAACCCAAACCTTCTTTTTATAAGGTGAAGAGAAACCTTTAACAGATCTTTTTCAAGGTAAAGAGGAACCTATAAAATAATAACCAACCAAATAAATGAAAAATCCCTTTTAAAGCAACCAAATACCCCTTTAATTGTGCTTCACTTCAAACTCAATAGTCAAAGGGATCTCCAAATTTTGAAGAACAAAAATATGAGTTATGAACCTATCAAAAGCTTTAAAAATAAAAAGTGATGGATTAGAATCAACAAAAATCTATTTGATGATTGAAATATGAAGATTGAAGATAAAGAAATAAGAACACTTCAAAGCTTTGGTGTATGTAACTTAGTACACTAAAAACACAATCAAAATTACATCATAATCCTATCAAATTAATTAGAACAATGTTTATAGAGTTTTAAAGGTAGAAGAGACGTTGGATGATTTATCTAGCCATTGGAGGAGAGAAAACATTTGATTTACAAAGAAAAGGAAATTACTATTACAAATTTTACACTTAATTGGTTGACCTATATTAAACATCAATTGACCAATCACTAGTCGACTGATGGCCTTATAAACTAGGCACTGGTTGATTGATTAACAAAGATTAGTAATCCTATAATATTGAAAAAAACGTAAAATCCATACAAAACTTATTTAAAACAAATTCATTCACTTCCAAGCAAGTTGTCAATCATCCCATAAGTGAACTTGAATACCAAGACATGAAAATTAAGATTAAAAACACGAAATTTCTTAGTTTATAACTAATTTAACACATTTTTAAAAAGTTTTGGTTTTAAATCAATTCATATACATTCCAAAATTGTTTATTTTTCTTCAAAAACATCACACACAAATTTTAAAACACATTTCAAGGCTATTTTAATCGCTCAAAATTTCTGCAACTTTAAAAACTTATGAAATGCAATATACAAAATCAGAGCCCAAATATTTTTTAAACTTAGAAAAATTAAAAACAAGTTTAAACTAACTAACTAAAGGTTTTAGAACTTCCATAATGTTTGTTTTTTCATTTTCTTCAAATTTAACCTCCAAGTCCAAGCTTTTCACTTTGAATAATTCGTTAAATATACCTATCTCTTAAACTTACAACATTATCAAAACCATTACTGAAACCTCCCTTGGATCATCATTTCATTACCAAGTTATGTAGAGCTTTGTTGTAATAAGTCTTAAGAAGGCTCCATATGAATGGAAATATCAAGAAACCAAAAAGGGTATAGACCAGTCTTATAACATAAATTGTAGGTTCTTATCTATATTGTTCACCAATAAACTAAAAAAAAAAAAGAAAGATGATAAAGATAAGTAAAAGAAGTGTAAGTTTTTCTCATACACTAGTAATGATAATATTGATGGTAGTAGTTCATAGTGCATGAGGCCTACCATCTAATAATTCTTGTAACATGTAAAACGTTTAGTATGGTTGTTGTTCAATATAAGACGAAATAACTAGTTCTACAACTTTACTGCAGGAAAATTTTGATAAAAACTATTAAAAAAATTTTCCCAATGATTCATGCTAAGATTTTTTTTAAAAAAGGAGGATGACATCAAATAACTATTGTAGGTAGAATCAAATATTAAGGAACCTATTGGTTTTGGTTTATAAGAAGCTAAAAAGGTTGTGAGGAGAAGAAAAAAAAGAATAAGTAGAAGCATATCATAAGGTTTTTATCATTATTAGGCCATTTATAGAGAGAGAGAGAGAGGTGTTGTTATACATGCATCATGTCTCATGTCACATGAACAAAATAGTACAAGTTACAAATTACATCGTCTTAATTAATGTTGGTCGCTAACATTGATTTATATTTGACATAAAGAGAGATAGTTCGTACGTTAAAGTGCTAAAAAATAGATTAAATGTGGATTTAAATGTTATAATTTTTCATATATCATCACTATTGAGTTTTTTTTAAGTTAAATAGTGATAACATGAATGTTACATCTTGAATAATTAAGATTGAGAATTGATTTTAATTATAGTATTTACTATTCATCCATATTTTTTAAGACAAGAGCATTGAACAGTTTTAAATTGATTTTTGATCGAAAGTTTTTCTTTTTTTCTTTTTTTATGTGTGATTTCCAGCATGTGAATATAGGCATCTTTTATATTTAATGTCAATTATCTAATGTGATTATTTATGGACTGTTATGTGAATTTGGAATAGGGTATGTGTTCAATGAATAAGAAGTATATGCGTCATTAAACTAAGTGACTAAACATTCATTTCGCTGGCTTTATACTGATTAAAAGGCTTATGTATATGAGGAGAGTTAGTAGCCATTTGTGATTGTGATCTAGTTAAGTAATGGGGATGTTCATGACAAAATGTTTACCTTCGCGTCAAAAGTTTAAATGACATTGCAAACAAGCCAAAAAAGATAACTAAGTTGAGTAATTAGGGGGAATTCATGACAAAATGTTCTCTCAAGTTCAAATATAAGATGAAACCCTAAAATTTCTTTACAATTGGTAAATTAAGTTCTAATTTGCATAAGTGGTAATTATCTTGAACAACTTTATGCGATAATCCATATGTAACTCCATAGATGCTTGATGTTGTATATAGAAGGTTACCTTATTACTAACTATGTGAATGCATGTGTTTCTAACCAAGTTTTTTTTATGAAAAGGGTTATTCTTTGTAAGCTAAATCAAGAGCATTTTTTTTAATTATTTTCAATTATTTATGAACTCTAGATTGATTCTGTTTAAATAGATGTTTAACTCATTGCTTGAGGACAAGTAATAGCTTAAATGCGGGGGTATTTGATACCTTCTAAAGCATACATATTTTAGACATGATTTAATTCTTGTTTGAATTGGTTTTAAGGGTAAATCCACATGAATCATGTGTATATTGAGTTAAAACCTTTGAATTAGATGTTGCTTAGCTATTTTTATGTTTGACTATGTTTTTTAGTACTTCATAGACATTTTAATGCATTTTTGGAACTAGAAAAAATGTGGAAGCACTTTGAAGACTTAGAGCATAATGTTATGAAGTCTCACACTAAACATCAAGGTTATTTAACAATCCATGAAGAGTGAACAAAGAAAATGTAAGTCCTATGGCACCTAAGAGGGAGGGTGAATTGGGTATTAAAACTTTTTCGCAAATTTAAACTAGCAACCTAACTCAATTTGAAAACTAAATGCAATTACTAAACCAAGATTCAACCTAATATGGAATGTTAATGCAAATATCAAAGTAAATTCAATAAGTAGAATTTAGAGAAAGACACAAGGCGATTTTAAAGAAATTCACCTACCCCAAAGATAGGCTACATCTCTTTTCCAACTACTTGTTGGATGATTTTATACTAATCAATCAATCAAGTACAATCTTTTTCAAGGTAAAGAGTAAACTTTACAATCTTACTTTCCAAGGGTGAAGAGTAACCCACAAATCACAATCTTATTCTAAGGTCAAGAGGAACCTATCCCAAATCTTTTCAAGGCAAAGAGTAGCCTATACAATCCACAAGTTTTTAAAGTAATCAATTTCCCCAATTCAAGTAACCAGATACACTTTGAAAAGTGTTTCACTCAATGCACAATTACATTAAGGGCTTTAGCTTTCTATGAATGATATGAATGAATAATAATAATCTGGAAAGCCTAAACAAACTTAATATGGCAAAAATCAAACACAAAAACATTTATATGTCCAATCAATATGATGAAAATAATCAATTCACAAATTCTAGACAAATGAAGCACTCAATGGATATTCAGCTCAAAATACAGATATAAGTGCTTAAAAATCAAACTAAAAATACTATAACAATCTTAACACCTTATGTGGACTACCAATAATAAATTTATGCACCCGTAATTGATTTATGTAACGAAATTCGTGATTAAATGAAGAACACTCAAAATTGGACAGTTTTGATGTCTTAACAACTAATGCACACAAATGACTAAATACTCAACCAAATATTAAAAACTTAGTGCAATATGATTCTTAAGAACTCAAAAAAATAGAAAAAAATAATAACAAACACAAAGAAATAGGTTAAGTAGATTGAAATCAGATTCAAACTTAAGACAGTGAAAATAGATACTATCTTGAAATGTATGAAGTTCCTAACCCAATGATAGCCTAAATAGGCCTCAAAAATTGGAAACTAAGTTCAAACACAATCTAGAGACCTTAAGCAAACTAAAAACTCAAAAAAAATGATTTTAGAAACAAGTTTGATCACTTGAAATTGAGATTTAAGATAGAACAGTCTCAACAAAGACAGGTTTGAAATAAGGATGAATTCTAGCTTTAATCTATTGAAATAACACTTCTAAAATGTAAAAGATAGATCGATTAAGCTCTTAAACACTAAAGCAAGATATTAAACACCAATTCACACACATAGAAACACAATTAGACAGCAAAAGATTGAAAATAAATAAGTGCAGTAAAGAAGTATTTAGTTTGAAGCTTTTGACGAATTCAGATGGTTCAATCTGTTGTTGGAGTGTCTAGAGGATTGCAATTCATTTCTAAGGAGTATTTATAGTGTTGGGAGGCCAAAGGAGGATTTAGAAAGGGTTAAGAGACATTAGGAAGGAGACAAAAATCATAAGACCCAAAAAGGAAAAACTAGTCATTGGGTTCTGACTGCATAACGGCACCCTCTGGGAAGTTTAATGGTGTCGTTAAGCTAAGAACAGCCCAACGTTGATGCCTTTTAGAGACAGGGTACAATGGCAGTATGGACCTGTTGTAGATGAACAACCTGCCGTTGATGTCTAGAAAACACATAATGTTCTACAGAATTGACTCCAATCAATTTCAAACAAGTTCTTAATAATAATTAAGACCTCAAACACTTTTAAAATCATGTATTGAAGATATATGAATGATCAAATAACTTAAAATAATTCAAACACAAGATTTGGCCTATGAATTGAGATAATATGCACTTTTGAAACTTCAAATGCAAAGGATGATCAAACTTAAGCCCTTAGGTCAATTGAACATAAAGTGAAACTTACAAACTTATTTGAAAAAACCTAACTAAAGTCTTGGAACTTCCAAATCACTTGAATTTCCAATATCTTCAATTTTGACCTTCAAACTCCAAGCCTTCCATAATGGATTCTTCTTGAAACATACCTAACTTTAAGACTAACATCATAAACTCAAACCATTAGTGGTTAAACATCTTTTGTTATCATCAAAACTAAGATTAGAACCTCCCTTGGTTTTACACCATCCTATCTTATCTCAAATATTCCTAGGTATCTACTTTAATTGTTTGCGAATATCATGTTTGGATAATAATGGTATATTTACACTATTAAAAACTAAACTTATCTTTAAGGCTTTCTTATGTAAATTAATTCCATAAAAATTATGATGTTTTCTAGATTTAATTCCTATCTTTTCAAATAAGGTCACATTAAATCCACTATATAAATTAATAGAATAAATTGAGGATTTAATCTTTTCAACCATTTTTCTATCAATTAAGATATCTTGTCTATATTCCCCTTCTTGTTCAAACTATCTATCATAGGATGAACAAGTTCAGAAGTTTTAGCTATTTCACTCATCTTCTAATGTTAAAACTTCTTCGTATTCAGTTTATATTATAATATAAATTCTTTCATCCAATGAGTAATCTTCAAAAGTATTAATAATAACAAATTATTCATTTGCTATCATTTCATCTATACCATCATTTCATCTATATCATTATCTATTTCAATTTTCTTTTTGTTAAATCGTTTTAGGCATTCATTAGCAAAATGTCCTTTTTTCTGTACAATAATAGCTTTGACATACTGTTATCTTTCTAATTTTTGTTTTATTACTTCTAAACGTTATTTTCTTAGGTTTATATCCTATTTTTCTTTTATAGTATCTAGCTTTTCTTCTTTTGAAGTATTTGTTCTAATAATATTTTATTTTCTTGTATTTTCTTTTTATCTTGTAATGATAATATATCCTATAACATCCTAGCATTGTAGCCATCTTTTGATCGTAACAATATAAAGGATTCCCTTTTATTAATCGTTTACTTCTTTTAAGAAGTATAGCATCACTACACTAGTCACTAAGCTTATCTTTTAAAAAGCTACACATGTTCCTAAAGTATTTCTTCCTTCTCTTGAACTGTATAAAGATTCTAATTTAGCACCCCAAGGGTCTAACATCTCGGAATAAAACATAGTTAAATAGGCATGAGTATTCGGAACTTGATTATAAATGTGATAATAATAATCTTGGAAAATAAAACATATTAATAAATTTTACATATATTACATAATTGCAATCTATTGAATGCCATAGCATATTTTCTAACTGTATTTGGTTCCATAACATAATTTCTTTCTCTTACAAATTTGACTCTAAAAGATTTAACAACTTTAGTAATCATATATGAAATGTTATCACTATGTAATATTGCATTTTTAGTGTTGCCATCTAATTGTTTCCAAAATCTATGAGCCTTCTTAACCTTTTTTTTTTTTAAATGATGATGATATTTTATAATCCATTTTATTAATAGTAAAAAATAGATTTAAAGTTGTTCCCTATTTATCTATTACTTCATCGACAATTTGTATACAGTAAATATCTAGATAATTCCAAAACGATTTATAGCTTATGTTCTCATTTTATCTAAGGGAGTTAATCCATGTTTATCTCTTATAACTAAAGATATTCTTACATAACTTGTATCTACTACAGAAAATTATTGACCTTGACTTGAATATATGTTGCGTTGGTTAGGTGACTTTAAAATTGATGGTTGTTCAAAATGATTTTTACTTTTAAAACCAACGTACTTATAA
>JAOXYD010151678.1:0-10481 GCA_028565735.1 Pinacopodium congolense | reverse complement strand
ATTTAATAGAAGTTTTTTGTCGGAATGTTTTATAAATATTAAGATTTTTTAAAAATATTTTTTAAAAATTAATTTTTTAAAATATCTAAAAATATTATAATCTAATACAAATATTAATAAAAATTTTAGAATTAAAATTACACTTTTACTTTTATGTTTGGGATGCATAAACTGTCTCAACTTGAATTTTTAAAATAAAATATTAGATGTAATCATTTTTCCTACGAAGAATTCCAAAATCGATGAGCGCACATTACAAATATGTTGGTTAAATTTTTTATTAAATGACCAATTACATAAACTGAAATAACTTCAAAAAAGTTACACTTTAAGAATATTATACTATTTTGTTTGAAATAAAAAAAAAATATCGATTGCCTTTTGTACAAAGGTGTTTATTATTTTAAAGTAAAGGTGGTATGACACAAAAGTTGTAAATAGTCAATTAATTTGCCTCAATATCTATTTAATAAGAGTATTAATGGAAATATCATTTTTTAGCTTGTTACTCTAATTAATTTTAAAGCCACAATTAAGATTTAACACATAGGGGCCAATATATTAGAATACAAAGATACTTTTTCCTTACACACGCTTCCTTCAATAACAAAGAAAAAAAAGAAGAAGAAGAAAATCTTCCTTCAAACTTTCTGCCATTAGTTTGAAAATAATTTTTTTGAAAAGAAGCTTGAAAATTATTTCTTACAACATTTTCCTAAGAACACTTGTTCTTTAGATGTTCTTTCACAGATCCGCTATGGAACAAGGTGCGTGATCTTTGCCACTTGCAGTGTAGATCTAGTACCTGGCAGGATATTATGAATTGGGCATCAACGATCAACTTTCCTAATCACTAAGACAAGTACGTTTTTCAGACGGAATTTCGCTGTGTTATCTACTGCATTTGGTGTGAGAGGAATGTTAGGATATTCAAATAAGAGAGTGAAAAAAGGGAGGAGTTCATGTGCAATTCCCTTGCATGGATCAGAGAAAGTCTGGTGACCAAGCTGGCAACCACGCTCCTTTCTCGGAATTTAAAGAAGAGTTGGAACATACCACATGCTTCACAAGGAAGGAGCTGAATTTATGCATTGATTATGGACGGCTTTCAAGCTCTACTCAACTCCGCAATACATGGCCCGACCTAGTTTAGTTAGTTTGACCAAATTGGCTATTTATGTTGTTCTTATTGTAAACCACACTTGATTTCAGCTCCTTTTAGGCGATCTTGTATTTCTCTGGTAAACCTTGTAGCAATGTTTACAGCACTATCATTTATTTATTGAAGTTTACTTATCCTTAAAAAAAGTTTCTTACAACATTTGCAAAACATCAATTAGGATTCAACCTTTATATATGGAGAATCTACGTGAATTTCTTGAAATACTCGTGTAAATTATATGGTTAATCATCCATAATAAGTCCACAATGACAATTGTTTTCACGTGGGTAAGCCTCATTCACTTTAGTTTTTAATTTTCTCTTTTTGTGCAAGAGTAAATATTTTAGGGAAAGTGTAAAACGGCACTGATGTTTGCAAAACAAATGCCTTCTTTATGAATCCTCTGTTTTTATAAATTGTTTAAAAAATTCAAACATTGTTCAAACCAAACGCGATTGAACCAAGACACCATGACGAGCAATCTTATAATTCCACTATTTTACCGGAAGATAGAAGATGGAGATTTGGTGACATAATAATTCCATAGTGTATTTTAGTGAAACTTCAAAAAGTATTTGTAATTTTAAAGAGATTTTAAAAAATGGCATGTCTTACTAACCTTCCTCTCATTCATCCATAATGGCGATGGTAACATTAATTTTACGGGATTTTTTATTCTTTTATTTGTGCATTCTATTTAATTTTGGCAATAATTTATGTTGACATGTGTACGTATATGTTCACATCAAAATATTTGGTTTATTTTCTCTTGAAATGAAAAATAAAGTCTTGAACTACAATGAAAGACTTTTATGAAAATAATTTGTCCATAGGTGTGATTTGCACCTTGACATTTTATAAACGGTGAAAGTAAGTTATTACTATTATCAACAGTACTATTTTACACCTTAATATTATTAAAATGATAATTATTGCACTTTAAATGGGGTGCTAAAGTGGTACTAGAGATAACAGTAGGGACATATTTAGAATTTTATAGAACGTTGAGGTGTAATTGCATCTTTGACCAATATCTAAAAGCTTGTTTATGAAATCACATTAGCAATTGGTAGGTTTGGATTACCGGTTGCCATGCAACAAAGGCTAAGGACATGTTTTATTGGGTTTTTAGTTTGGATTTCCTGTTTCTATTTTTTTAAACATAGAAAAAAAAAATGAAAAAACTAAAAAAAACATATAAATACAATACAGAAATTGAAAAAAAGGCATAAACACACACATACACACGCCCCGTGTGCGCACACACACAAAAACTAACGAAAACTCATAATAATAAAATATAAAATAGAAACGGAAAGCTGAAACAAATGAGCCCTAAGTTGACATCCCAATTAGTAATAATTGCATAAAAACCTAACTCTGTTAGGGTTTAAGGTGCTACTGGTATCATTTTAGAAAAGATTATAGTGTATCATGATACTATTGATAACAATATGGGCTTACTTAGACCTTCTTAAAAAACGTTAGGGTGCGATAAACTTTAGTTAAAATATATTTGGCATTGAGTTATAATTAAAATGTTTGTCACTATTATGTCATTTACTATCCTAGCAAATGTACTTGGATGCCTAAAATGAATCCTATTCTAAAGGGGAAAAATGTTGTATTTACTATATGCCATGCCCTCTTTTAGGGCGAGGCAAAGTAAGAATAAATTTTGTTTAGACTTTTGTTGTCCCCTTAAAATTATAACAATAATTCCCTATGAGAGAGATGGTCTTACTAAAAAAAAAAACATTTGGAACATATTAACTACATTGATGCATATCCTTGCATTCTACATTTTTCTTTTTAAAAAAGAAATAAAGGTAATAACCAAGAAAGAAATAGGTATGAGATGCATGGATACTAGATGCAACGTTTTGCCATTTTTCCTAGGCATGTATGATTGAAACCTTAATGGTTCCTTAGCCTAGTGCTTAGTAATTAATTTAATTATAGGAAAAGTATTAAAGAAAGTTGGGGAGGGTTATTGGAAGAAGGATAAAGTATAAATTTTTTTGCTTACTTAATGTTTAGTTATATATCATATAAGTTAACTCCAAAACTATTAAGATTAGTATTTATGACAAAATTTTGTTAAGGACTAAAATCAAAGTCATTGGTGAAGGTGCCCTTTGAATGTGAGTACACAATGTTTAGTTAATACAAGAAAGATACTTTGTCTTCCTATTTTTGTGTTTTGTTTATGTTGGCTTACATAAGAGTGAAATGACCTAGTTTTAGGGCCATTTTTCAAAAATGTTGATGTGAAATAAGCTTATAGTTCTTTTCCTTTCAAAATCAAACCATAGTCCCTTGTGACTTAGGAAACAATGATATCATATCTTATGTATGGATATTATCATTAATAATGACAATATATAAAAGTTTCGATATGTATGAATTTTGTCTTTCTCAAGCTCTATGAACAAGTGAAAAGTTGTTGTAAAGTCATAATCTCCTTAAGAATAGAGAAACAAGAACATAATGGAAGTGAAAAGGAAGGTAACTAGTAGTATAAAATCTTAATTTTAGAAAGAATTGCAATATTGCATGCAAAAAAATTTAATTAGGGTTTATTTTGGAACATAAATTTGTAGTTGGCAAAACATATTGTTAGTGGTGGCACAAGTTAGCAAAATCACCATCAAAATAATCATGTAGGGAATCCATAATAATTTAAAAAATTAGTAAATTTTGTTCCATAAAATAGAAAGGTACTAATTTGTTAACAAGATTGTTTAAATATTTGCAGTTTCATCAAATGAGTGTTGTGTGGAGAAAGTTTATGAATTAATGCAAATTCTTACACTGTAATAACTAAATTAGGTGATAGAGATCAGATTCGATGAACTCTAAGAGATGGAGAGATTTTTCCGAAGGAGGGAGCATTGCTATTTGTTGTGTTTTAGCTTCAATTTAGAGGACCTCACATTGATAATAAGGGAGGATGAGGTGGAAGAGACTTATAGGGACAAACAAAGCAATGCGTATATAAAAAATGCAATGACATTAAGGTGCATAAAAATCCAATGACACTAAGGTGCATTCACTTTGTTAAAAATATGGAGTGAATGAAAAAATAAGAATTAAGTGTATACTTAATAAAGTTAGGGGTGGACAGGCAAAAGAAGGTTTTTAAATGAATTTTCTTCTATATGTCTTAGACATTTTTTTTTCTAGTCCAAACACTAGATATAATATTAACATGTAGTTTTTTTATATCATAGTTGATGTATATTACTATAAGGAGATATTCTTCACCATCTTTACAAGCAAGATCACAAATTTCGTAACGTTGTACAGGCCAAAAGTGTTATACTTTGTATAAGTGGATGTATAGCTTTCTTGATGTTGAGTTAATAATTATCTAAATAGTTAATTAATAATGATTTATTATATGATTTATATAATTCATAATAAATTACTTCAATTTTAGTTTTTAAAATTTTTTTATCTTGACTGATTATTTGTATGTCTTCTTTATAAATGGGGTAAGATGCCAAGGAGTACAATGTGGGATTGACATTAGCATCAATAAGGCATTAGTTGTTGTTAAGGTTTCCTTGCATGATTGTGGAAAGTTAAGGTAATGTTGCTTTATCTTAAACTTATGGTAACATTTAGAAATATTGTTTGTCAATAATCATTGTCTTAACTTGTTTAGTAATTTTAGATGTGGAGAATCACTCGATGAAGCATCACAGTAGTTGGCAGGCAACGAGAAAAGTAAGGGAGGTATTGTTAAAGGTTGAACATGTAAAGCCAATGTATTAGTAAGTTTTTACAATTCTATTTAGATATCCTAAAATTTTTTATGTTTGTACGAATAGTTGTTGACAGTATACTTAAATGGAAATGATGAGAAGAAATCCAATAGGCTAGTATAGTTGATGCCATACTTAAAGGGTAGCTAGGGAAAATTCTACTTCGTGGAGTGGATTTATAAGTTTTGAATCCAATGTTTGCTAATAAAAGATGAATCCAAGAGAAGGTAACGTGGTTAATTTATAGGATAGTGTTACTACGAATGTTTGTACAACAATCAATGTGATTCAGTAAATAATATATAATTTAGCATTGATTGAGTTTATGTTCAAATATTATTGTAGCAATGTTGATTTTGTTGCTGTTTAAAATGTTTGGTTTATGCTTAGATTGGATAATATCTTGATGTTCTTTTAACTTAAAGGTCGTATAAGTAATATGGTGAGATAATTGTGTAACTTATTTAATAAAATAATTTAGAAATTTGTTTATAATGTTCTAATTATATATTCTTATGTAAATGGATATCTAACATTTCATTAGTGGGTTTACACCAATTTTATTACTTAAGTGCGTAGGTTCTAGACTTCCTCTATGTTTCATTATTGTATTTGATGATTGCTATGAATAATTGATAATACCTAAACTATACGTCTTTTAAGCATGGTCTTGTGATAGTTTTATTGAGTTTAAGGGAAAAATACATGTGATTAATTATTGAAATAAGATGTTGCTCATGTAGTTTCCAATGATTGTTTATATTTTGTAAGACTACGATGGGTATTTCTATGCACATTTGGAATGGAAAAAAGATGTGAAATCAATTTGAAAAGCTAGAGTATCAAGTTAAGAAGGTCGACATAAATTTTTATGGCCAAAGGATGAGTAAAGGAGACGTTATAGCAAAGATACAACGGCGAGAAAAAACTAGTAGAACCATAACTAGAACCACGACCATAGCCCTGCCCATGGTTTCTAGCTATAAAGAATCATAAGAGGAGCTATGATCGTGATTCTAGCCATGGATCTAGCAGGCTCCATCATGTTTTTAACCTAATTTTTGTATTTTCTTAGAACTTCTTGCCTTTTGATGCCTCCAAGTAGTCACCAAAAGGTAGACGACAAGTCCTAAGCCATCTTACAAGGGTTTTACACAATATTGAAGGAGGAAGATAGCTTAAAACACATCAAATTTAAGATCAAGATTGGATTTCACTATAAGGATCAAAGAGTAAAAGGATTTAAAATTCACAAACACGAGCCTTTCTAATTCCTTTCTTCTTATGATTGTTGTTGTGACTTTTATCATGTTCAAGAACTAGTTTTCTTATATGATTTGGATTGCTATGAATCCTAAGATATAATATTACATTATTTTCTTTGATTTAATATGAATTTCCAATTTTATTTAAATTTTTTATGAATAGATCAACCATAGGTGATGCATCTTGCATGGAGTCCTTAACCATAGGCTTATCTGAGATGTTTGGGCTAAGTGTGAGCTTAATCAAAACAATAGGTTTTATAGAACTTATTAATGCATTCAATTGATAAATTGAGATAGTATGATTGATTGCTTAATTTTTTAAATTGAGTAGAAATTGCATGACTTGGCCATGAACTTATAATTTAATTTAGGGAATCTATAGTATAAGATAGTTCGGAAAATATGTTAAACCAAATTTAAGTTATGAATATAAATGCATCTTAGGAGGATTAACAATTTATATCCTAATTTCAGTATTGTTTATAATTTGAGTGAGATTGTCTTCTAGTTCACTTTAGTTTATTTTATTTAATAGTTGAGTACGCTAGATAATAGACATGGGAATTCACTGATGGTTATAGTTTTCGTGGATGAACAACCTGGACTCACATTAGCTCTAATGCTTAGTGATAAGTATACTTGTTTTATAGCATGTTGTGGCATTGTTTGGTGGTGATTTTTTTGGTTTATTTTTATTTAAAATTTAGATGAGCTTCACATGCTTTTGGTAATCTTAATTTTAAGCATCTTTTTTTGTTAAAATAAGGAAAATTAATGTGATGCTAATAGAATTTCATGTTGGTATTTTTTCAAGTTAACGTAAACTAAGTCTAAGTAGCTAAAACTAATAAATGTTTAGCAAACATGAATTTCTTGCTTATTGTTGTTAAGTATGTAAAAAATATTTTTAAGGATGTGGAGCTTAGGATTGATGCATGTATAAGCTCCTTCATATGCATAATTTATTACATGTTAATTTTTCATGAAATAATTATTTTACCAATTTATAGCTAAGATATTTTTTGGAGTGAAATATTTTCTTAAAAGTTTTTTTTAATAGTTTTTGATCCCTATGTTTCTTAAGAAGCATTAGTGATGTTTTTGATTTAACTAGGAGTAAGGGATATAATAATTTTTTAATCAAATCATAAAGAAGATAGTTAGAAACAAAACCTGAGTGGAACATTCATGGATGTATACATGATTTGTGTAATGTTTGACATAAGCTTTTGATATTATATAAGGTCTAATTAAAGGAAAGTGTATAGTGGCATAAGCTTTTATCTTGTAGTAGGAAAAGATATCATTTAGTGTTTTTGTGTGATATTTTCGAACCCTGATTGAAGAATTATTGAGGAATAAGAAAAACTAAGGCTAACACACACACACATATCAATTTCACTGTAATGACCTTTCATATTTGCATATTGTTTCATATTTAGTGTGGAAATAAATGGAAGAGTTACATTATTATTTTTATAAGCCAATTGTATACTTAAGCAAATCTGAACTAATATAAGTAAGTTGTTATTCATTGATAAACATAAAATATTCAAGGCTATCTTACACTTGGGAATTTTCATTTGAGGATTACAATGTTTATAGATTATAAAAAATTATTGCACTTTTGATTTAAGCTTCCCATCAATAGTGTAAATTATTCAACTTAAAATTATTTTTCCATAAATATTTTAGAAAAATAATAGATATGAAAAAATATACTTTAACAACACAAAAAAGTATGATGGCAAATTCCTATCCTTATTAAATTTTTCATGAGAAGTCACAACTCATTAGATTTTTTTGATGAAACATCTTCGAGACACTATAAGAGTTTTAAACTTGCTTGTTGAATTGCATTTATATTTTCATTTTACATGTAACAGATTGGAAATATCCCTTATAAGGAAGAACTTCTATATCTTCTAAATAAATTATAAGCTCTACTTGAGAAAACATGGTAATTATTGCTTTAACCATTCTCTAATCGATTTCTAATCTTATTACTCTTTAGTAATTTGATCCCTTTAAAATATTTACAGAATAAAAATTTGGCTCCTTGTGATCGTGAATTGACATAGTGTTTTTACTAGATTTAGTGAATAAACTTGGGACTTGAAAACTAATTTCATTCAAATATGGAGAGTATACAAAATCAATTCCTTTTCTTCCCTTTTTGGTGCAAAATCAATTCCAATTGAAGAAAGATATAGGTGTATATTTATAAGGGTTAGAACCCAAAATCAAATTTAAAGGGAAAATGCATCCAAGATAGGCGATGGTTTGTATCCACATTTTAGATCAAGAATTAATTGCTTATGCACTCGAAAAGATAAAACATTCAATATAGAAACTTCTATGAACAAAAAATAATTCTTGTTACTTGTTACTTGTTACTTTAGAATAAATTTTTATAGACCCAAGCTCTTTATTTGTTTTTTCCTTTTTTATTTTTTTAAGACAAAATTTTATGTCTTTTCAGAACAAGTATTATAACTATTCATCCAATCACTAATATGATATACCCAACTAAAATAAATTAACAACTAAAATGAGAGTGAGAACTACTAGTATGCTTTATGTTTCTCAGACACAAAAAATGTCTTTAACATGTCAAAACAACATAACATAACTGCGTAAAATTTTTAAATAACTATAGAGCACCAAAGTTTCTTCAATTAAAGGGATTAAAAAAATCAATAGGCAATAATCTAGGAAATAATCATTCATAAAGTTGATAAAAGAAATTTCAAAATTTAGGCAATCCCTTAAAACAAAAACCTATTATTGAAAATGTACCCTTTTGAAACTTTTAACACTTAGATAAAAATCTTGACTTAAAGAAAAGAATTGGTTAAAGAAGATAATATCTATTTTAATATAATAAAAAATAAAAGATTCATTAAAGATTAAAACTCCTAAAGTTTTAGAACCTTTAAAATTTAAAAATTGAGGTAATCCATACAAATATAAAAGAAAATAAAAGATAAGTGAATAAAAAAATTATTATCATTAACAAAAAAAGAACAATTAGAGACAAAGATAAAGGAAAGATAAAGATTTAGAGAAAAGAAAAAAAGAAGGAAGTAAGACAAAGTAATATGAACCTTAGGCCACAAACAACCTATAATAAGAATCACGTAGATTGATAACCTAAGATCATCTTTAAATAAAGCAGGGGAACTTAACCCTAATCAAACCTGTCAATTAGATCCACATCTATAGGAAGATTGATCACCACTAGTTGCTTTAATAAGATTATATTGGATTCATTGATGAAGAACAGAGAAAAATTTCTCATAAAGTAGAACAACTTGCAAAAATTGATTCCAGTAATGCCCCAATTGTTCCAAAGTGATGGATCATCATATTATGAAAACATAATAACCCCAATCATCAATCTATAGACAAAACTGTAATTTTTTACAATTAAAATAAACATAATGTTTCTGATAGTGTCATAGTAAAAGCTTTTATCTTACTTCAAACATAAAATAACAATTATTGGGAAGCTCAATAACATCTTTTATATATGTTGTTTAGTTTCTTTCTTTTTAGGAGTAGAACTGTGCTAGTAAAGTGAACTAAATAGCACTATTTTAAAGGGTTCTTTACTTTTGACTTTAGTGTAATGAATTTATTCACACTCAACCCCCTAAATCTGATTCATACTAGGCTATGTTGGCTTTCAAAGCTCTGTTAGTGATAAGTATGTATTCATAGTATATTTTTAGATTGTTTTTAAGTGTTTTAAGTAGTATTTGTGTGTTTTAATCTTAGTTAGTATGAAATTTTACATCCCTTTTCATTATCTTTTAGGTTCTTGATTATTTTTGGTATTGTTTAGTATTTGAGGGAAAAATATGAACTTATTTGAGGAATGGATTGATGCACTTTGATGCTCAGAATTGTAGGTAATGAATGAAACCCGAAATCAGCATTAGTTTTCGTACTGCAACTTTGGTGATGCATTAGATGCCTTTATAGAGCTCTGATTAGAATGAAATATTATAGGAACCTAGAAAAACATGTGAGGAACTTACATATCAAATTTTAGGTCAAAAGGAGGTCTGTGGATGAAGATATAATGAAAATACCAAGTAGACTTGACCACGGTTAATAAACCGCCGGTTACGGTTTATGAAAATCTATAAACCTTAACCTAACCGCAAGTGTGCGGTTTAAGTTACGGTTTGAGAACCGCCGGTTACGGTTTAACCGGCGGTTTAACCATAATCATTGTTTTATTAATTTCAAATTTTTATTTTTAAATTTAAAATT
>JAOXYD010151667.1:0-10481 GCA_028565735.1 Pinacopodium congolense | reverse complement strand
AAGGGAAAATGGTGGATTGATGAATTATAAGTTGTTGTAGGGAGGAGTTTTTAATTTAGACATCATTGGAGTTAAATTTTGATTTCAGGACTAAAATCTAGTCTAATATTTCGACCAATTTCTGTCTTTATAAAGTGTGAATTTGAAGGAGCATAAGGAAGATAAGTTGTAGCACTAAGTCTTAGTTGAATTTTGGGGAAATAATCAGGTCAAAAGGATAAGTATAATGAAAGATATGGTTGTTTTACTGAACCTGGTCATGTTAGGATACTGATTCGAAAACTATAGATGTCTCATTTTAATTGAGGACCTTAGAGTTCGAATTAGAGTGTGTACAAAACATAAAAATTGTTCCTATATGTATTGTAGATATGTCTACAAAATTTCATAATCAAAGTGGCAGAGAGTGATTGGTGGAGTATAAACCAATGAGAATGTGACATTTTGATCAATTATGTTTACTTACTTACCACTATCGGTTTTTAACAATTTTGAGTCCAATTTTTAGACATTTCTTCTGCTTTCTTCTTCCTCATTCATGACTTTCAATCCCTAACCATAATATACATGATTCTTACTAAAATTAAGCCAAACCTTGGAGTATTTTGTAGATCTTGATGAGCTCTTCCAATCCCCTCTTCTCCTACCTTGATTAGAGCACGGATTTGCGTGGTTTAAGGAGCTAAAAAGGGACTTGGTTAAAGTATCACAAGTAAGTATATGGTCCCTCTTGATAAAGCATGAAACCATGAGATGTATGTAAGTGTGTAGAGTTGAAATAGGCATGAGATTGGAACAATATACATGAAAACTGAGATTAATTTAATATCTGACTTTTCAACCCATTTTTCATAAACATAGGATTCGAATATGAAAGAGCCTTAAGAATGAAAGTTATACCTCTAGATGTTAGTGAGATATTGGTGAAAGAATGATGTAAAAAGGATGAATATAATTAGAGTTATGCTTATTCTATCGAAACTACTTGTGACATGTCATGTTCTAGAACATCCGATTTGTGTTTTGGTTTTGAGATACTTAGAGCCAGTATTTGGAGTAGATCAAAACATGAGGATTTTATATTTTTTTCTTAGTGAAACATTGGTGAAAGAATCGCATTCATTGAATGCGTATAACCAAAGTTATGGTCAGTACATTGAAACTACATTAAGTGAAACCCAAAATCTAGAACAGAAAGTTACGTCCTAATTTTGAGGCACTTACAAGCTTAATGAGAATAAGAGTAAAGCATGAAAGATGTAGATATGGATCTTAAATTGATTATGGTAAAAGAAGCATGTCATTTGGATTAGTTTATTGAAAGTTATGCATATTTTTCTGACACGTGATCATGGTGAACTTCGGAAATGAGACTTTGAATAGATGTAAGATAGAGTGTTAGAAGATTTGATAAGTGTTAATTCTAAAATGATGATATACAATACATATTGGATGTTTGGAATTAATGTGTATGAATAAGGTCCATAAGAAGTGATTAAATATGATTCGAGCATGCATTGTTCATAACATATTCGTACATGCATAATTGGTTATTATATAGTCGCACCTATAATAATGTGTGTATGCCATGCAATTATAGGAGAGCACAGTGAGCAGAATTCAAACATCTTCCAAATAGCCAGACATTGAATATCTGGAGATCTCAGTGAGTTGGACTGGAGTGCATAATCACTCTATATGTTGTGTTTAATCCAGTTATTTCCTTTTCTGTTTATCTTTTGAAATTGTGAAAACTGATATGATTATATATATGTAATGTGGAGGCATAAGGTGATGTATCTACTGCTATTCCGAACATTAAGTGTTCGAGGATGTTTGGTATTGAGAATACATTGGGAGTGCTGACTTGTATGTGAACTCTGAGACCTATGTGTTTAATTATGTTAAATATCAGACTCTAATATGATAATTGTATTCTGTATATGTGTTTTACATGTGTTCCCATTCTAATTTGATATAAAATATCTGATACTATGTGATTCCCAACCATGGGTTGGATGCCGGACTTAGGTCCGATGATTAATTAAAAAAATATGAACTGTATGTATATTCTACTTGATTGATTGCTTGAATGATCTGTAATGTGTTTCTTTGCATTCATGAACTGCATGATCATATTAATGGCGTTGTGACTGAGGTGACCAGGCTAGCAGTAGTTTTGTGTGGGGCTTATGCCCGTAGTTGGAACGAGCCTCAGGCTCAGATATGTGTGGACCCACTTTCCATAATGACCAAATAATGAGCCCAGTATCAGCTACTGATATGGGACAGTAAATGACATAAAGTCACAATAAAATAAAAAGAAAATTGAGTCTGATGTGCATTTGTAATTGTCTTATCGCATGATAGAATGTCATTGTATAATCATACTTTGATATACTAAACATATGAAAAACATGATTTTAAGTGTGATGATTATGTGATTTGTTTTGTGTTATATGCTTATGTATGGATAGAGTGAGCACATTGACGAGGGCCAATCACTGAGTTTTCTCTGAAAACTCACCCCACTCAACATTTCAGGTCGGAGGAAGCTTGACTCCTAGATTAATACAGTGTAGAGAAAGTGAGAGCTGCGTACTTACAAATTTATTATGGCTCAGACGTTGGTCAGCTGATGTCTCGAAGAGTCTAGATAGAATATTTTGTTCTATTTGTTGGTTATGTATAGCTTATGATGATGTATAAATGGGCTTGGTTTTACTGAAATATGAGTTTTTGTGTCTATGTTCCTTTTGATTATGTTGTATGATGCCTACTGTAATTGCTCTAGTGTGCCACCCTTGTTGTGATGAATATGTGATTTGTTTTATGTTATATGCTTATGTATGGTTAGAGTGAGCACATCGATGATGGCCACTCATTGAGTTTTCTCTGAAAACTCACCCCACTCAACATTTCAGGTCAGAGGGAGCTTGACTCCTAGATTAATACAGTGTAGAGAAAGTGAGAGCTACGTACTTACAGACTTATTATGGTTCAGAGGTTGGTCAGCTGACATCTTGAAGAGTCTAGATAGAATGTTTTTGTTCTATTTACTGGTTATGTGCAGTTTATGATGATGTGTAAATGGACTTGGTTTTAATGAAATATCAGTTTTGGTGTCTACGTTCCTTCTGATTATGTTTTATGATGCCTACTGTAATTGCTCTAGCGTGCCACCCTCGTAAGGTATTTACTTGGATATTCATTAGAATGTCGGGTAGGTTTCCTATAAGAGTGGGATGTTACATTAATCCTTGTGGGAACGATAATTCAAATCTTAAATAGTTCACTATATTACTTTTTAATCTGTTATCCAAAAGTTGGTTTTTAATTTTTTTAAGAAAGGGTGCTTCAATTGATTTATTTGATAATTAGTTTAGATAATTTGGCCTTAACTAATGAAAACAAGTTTATGAGGCCATTATTGGGACTTAAAAATAATTGGAATCTTAGGAAAAAATTAGAGTTAATTACTCTAGAGCTTGTTAACATTTCTTATATTGTTTAAACTTGCTCTAGATGCTTTGGTTTGAATTGGGTTTATTTATTTTATATGCGTCCTTATTAAGTAGTTTACTTTAATTTCCTATCTTTTTTTATCTTGTACGAATACCAGAGGATAAAAACCTTTGAAATTGAATTTAATTTAGAGCTTCTGTGAAAAATCAGTAGACAAAAAAAAATCTGAGAGTGTACATATGGAATTGTAAAAGTAGTAACTTCTAGTAACCAATCCTTGGACTTAGAAATGGATTCGCAAGAACAGTAAGTCAAGAAACCTCGAGAGGGAGCTAGAAAACCCACTAAGACTGGTTTAGTTATAGCTAATAGAGGGTGACCTATGGTTAGCATTGTGCAGCCTAACGCCAATATAAATAATTTTGAAATCTCAATGGTATAATTTATAAGGTTAAGGGTTCCCAATTTAGTGATAAAACTTTATAACATCTTAACAAGCATTTTTAAAATTTTCTTGACATTTGTGATCTTTTTAGGAGTAACAGAGTGTCTAAAGATTTTATAAAGCTTAAATTGTTTCCATTTTCCCTTAATACAAGGTTAGAGCTTGGCTTAACACCTATCTAACCTGGTTTCCTTACTACATGGGATGATTTAATGAACCTCTTTTTAGATATGGATGTTCTAACCAAGAAATTAGATATTTCGGTAAGTGGAGCTGATAGTAACACTTTTAAGAGCCATAATAGATGTGAAAATTATGGTAGTTCCTCCCATGCATCCTTAGATTGTTAAATGAATAGTCCTTTTTGCCAGAGAGCCCAACTAAGTCTAGTATCTCAATTATAATAGCAACAGAATGACCTATACTAAAATGCCTACAATCTTAGATGGAGAAAGCACCATAATTTTTCATGGTATGACAACTAAAATGCCTACCATCCCCTAGCCAAGTTGAAAAAATTGCTCAGCTTTTAGAAGGGCAACTTCTTAGTAAGTTATCTATCACTAAAGAGACCAATCCTATAGAGCATGTTAAGACAGTTACTCTAAGAAGTGGAGAGAAGAAAAGTACAAAATAAGAAGAAGGAAAAAGAAGAAAATGATGATGGAATAGTGGTGGAAGCAGTTAAAGGAGAGGAAAAGGGAAAGGAAGTTGAGAGCAAGAATAAGGATCAACCTTATAGGCTTTTGACTAACCAAGATATCCAATCATATAAGAATAGATTTCCTTACCCTTGAAGGTTAAAAAATTCCAAACTAGATAAGCAATTAGGGAAACATATGGAAATGATCAAGAAATTGCATATCAATATCTCATTTTCAAGACGTCCTAATTTTAATCCTTTTGATTTAGATTTAGATTATTTTGACAAATTACGATGTCAAACACTAGATTATGACAATTGACGATCGAATTGTTTTAAATGGCTTCATGTTTTAGATAGTAAATACTTAATGATCATAATGATATTATTTTTTAAAATGCACATTTCTAAGCAAATTTTGAATTTTTTAAACATTTTCATCATCTTGCTTAAGTAAATGTAGAATCATGCAAAAATGAAACAAGATGGAAAAGAAATGAAAAAGAAAGTGAAAAGTGAAAAGTTGAGCAAGTTTTCATTCACTTTGTTGGCTTCGAATGAATTGTTCGAGGCTAAAGAGTTGTGTTAGTTGCTTATTCATGTGAGGTGACTCAATTGAATAATCAAGGATGTTCATTATAAAATGTTCATCTTCACATAAAAAGATCAAGAGACTTCTTAACCAAGCCTTAAAATCTTACATTTATGCTTATGTTTATGTTTAATGAATAAATGATGTGAAATTGTTTAAATAATGATGCTCTCTGCTTTGCTTATATTAATTTTTCATTTTTAATTAAGTTTTTTTTACGTAGTTTGATTTTAAAGAAGCTTGAAGTACTTTAATTTCACTTGTGATTTGATTTGATTAATCTATTATACAACATCTTAATAGATCATATTGATTAAAGGATTAAGGAAATCTTTTCAATGGTTATGGTTGATGAGTTGGATCAATTTTTCTATGATTATATGTTGTTTTGAAATTGATGATTGATTTATTTACTTAAGGATAAACAAATGCTTAAGTGTGTGAGAATTGGTAAGGATTCATTTTATAGTGTTTTTCGTTGTTATTTAATATAAATTCACCTCTAACTTGATATTTAAATGTTTAATTTAATTTAGAAATATTTTAATGGTAGATTAATCCCCAATTCAGAAAAAAATTTTGAGAATAGAAAAAAGTAAATTTGGACTTAAATATGGGTCTAATTCAACCCCATTTAAGTACTAACAACTCTACATTTAAGTTAAAATCTAGAGCTGAATGCAGGTATCTAAATGATGCTATTTCACTATAGTTCAAGTGTCAATTAACTGGGCAGTCATGAATATGCAACTATATTTTTTACCAAATCACCTACAACTTGCACCAATTTATGACCATTTGTAGGGGGCATATAAATTGATCCTTTGAATTCATTTGTGGTTTGAAGAAAGAGAGAAAACACCTTATTAGATTATATTTTCATATTCTCCCATATTATATGGCTATTTTATTATGTTCTTAATTTTCTTGGTTTTTTTATATTTAAGTATGTTTTTGATGATTGTAAAAGCTTGAGCATGTGATTCAAATTTGTAAATGTTTTTATAGTAATATAGTGCTTGCTAAATTTATTTATCCCTTGTAATCCTCTCTTCATTTGATATAATCAATGATATAATGTGTGTAATGAATATGATATATTCTTTGATTCAAAGGAGTGGCTAAGTTTATTTTTAACTAAGATTTGTTTAGTAAATGATCTGAATGAATGTTTGTATATCACTGTTGGTTTTCCTTTGTTTATTTTAATAGCTTAAAGCTTGCCTTAATTGATCGCTTAAAGCTTGCCTTAACTTGATCGCTTAAAGTTGAAAGATGATTAAGGAACCGTGGCCAAGTACCTTAATCATTAGAAAAATCAATAAAAAAATGGTTAAAATTGACACATAACCATTTTTATGGTTATTTGTAAGTGTTTTAACATAAAAATATCAATACATAACCATTTTTTGGTTAATCATAAGGGTTTTAATATGAAAGTAATGAATTTTTATGTTAATCTTATTGAACTTTAGGCCTACTTCCTTAATCTATAAGTGGACCAATCCATAGAATATGATTGATAGAGAAAAAGGAATGGATTTGACTATAGCTTTTTATTTAATTAATGAAGATTCTCTAGATCATGCCTCACGACCTTTAGTAACTTAATTAGGTCATTGAAAACTAAATCCTTGGCCATTTAACCTGTTTAGACAGTCCTGAAACTCATTTTTAGGCTTCTTGAATAATTGGAACTTTTAAGTTAATTTGGCAATTTAGTTAGTTATTTCTCTCAATTTGGTCTCTCTAGATAGTCGTGATCCAAGATACTTAGTACTTGCAAAGTTGCTTCCTCATGGGATGATAATTCGAATCTCAAATATTCCACTTTATTACTTGTTGACCCGTATACTTGCCAAATGGTTGGTTTTTGTGTGCTTTAAGAAAGTATGGTTTAATTACTTAAATTGATGATTAATTTGGATCATTTCGACTAAACTAATAACCAAAAATATTTAATGGCAAATAAAGATGTGAAATAAAGGCTAATGAGATAGATAATTGAGTGAATTTGACTTGGAGATTAAGGGAATAAGTGGAGTTAAAAAATCGAGATGCTGATCATTTGAGCCACTGGTGCTTGTAAAAATTTAAGGAATTTACTAAAATAATTTTCTATTGAACATCTTTTCTTTGCTAAGCTAGTTACCTTGACATGAAACTATTTTTAATTTTTATCTATTAACATGTTACCATCAAATTTATTTAAAGATCAAACAGACAAGATTAAAAGTGATGCTAGGTACTACTTATGGGATGATTCACATCTTTTGAAGTGGTATGTGAATTAACTAACAATAAGGTGTATACCTTAACAAAAATTTAATTATATCCTATATCCTCCACTTTTGCCATTTTATGCTTATGAAAGTCAATTTAGACCTATGTTAACATCAACACAAGTGCTACATTGTGCATTATTTTGTCCATCCTTGTTTTCATACTCATAATTTTTTGTGAGTCATATGAATGTTGTTAAAGAACTAGTAATATTTCATAAAGGAAAAAGATTAATTAAAATTTAATTTTGGTTCTTGAAATTTTTTACTTTTTGAGTATCAAATTTGTGGGACCTTTTCATTTTTATTTTGGTTATTTTTATATCTTGTTAGTTATTGATTATGACTCAAAAAGAATGGAAAAAAATCAGGACTAACGATTCACAAGTTATTGTAGACTTCCTCAAATACACTATACTTAATAAGTTTATTATTCCAAGAGCTTAAATGAGTGATCAAGGAAAGCATTTATGTAACCAAACTATGGAAGCTTTATAAAGAGATATGGTGTAACTCACATCGTAGTAACTCCTTATCACTAGTAAACTAGTGGATAGGTTCGTGTCAAATCAAGAGATTAAATCCATTATTGAGAACATTGTTAATGTTAGGGTACAAATTAATTTTGATTTCAATTGGATTTTTTTTCGTATTTTGACCCCTAATTTAATGTTTAAAATTTTAATTATTATTTGAAAATGTTTAATTTACTGGATATGATTAACTAATGATTTTTTTAAAAAGGAAGCAAAAATGTCACGTTCCAAACCATCAACATAGGCTAGACTAACACATGTTGAGGTTCCTAGCACCCCACATTAAATGATGTAGCATTAGGCCATTAACGATGGTCTTACAACTTAACAATTGTGTCATTGCGCTTCAAAGTCTAACCATCGTTATAGGCTCCAAACAAGAAAAATTCCACCAAATCTCTACAATTTCAACTGAAGCATGTTAATAATGAATGCCTTGTCTAGTAAGGAAAAAGTGGGTTGTCCTTAACCCTTTAGAGATAGAAAATTTCAGAAAAGACAAGTCATTTAGAGATCATCACAAATCTAAAAGTTCTCTCATTAGTTTTATATGTTTTTTTGGATTTTATTCTATTTTTTTGGTTTTTGTGTTGTATTAGTGTGTGGTTTTTTCGATTTATATGCTATCTTTTCAGTTTTTGTGTTTAAAAAATCAAAAACTAAATTAAAATAAAAAATGATCCAAACAGGCCCTAAGTTGTTGAGTGTTGGAGCATGCTATTCTAACCTATATTTGAGTTTAGACATCATCTTTGGGGGTTTTCATACTCAGATTACATCATATTTTGTTCTTGTTTTAAGATTAATCAAAGTATTGTTGATGTGGTGATTTTGAGTTTTGCTCAAGCTCATATCACATTTTAGAGTACCTGAACCATTCAAGAGGTTATCTTGGGTGTTTTCTTAACTCAAAACTCTTTATTTATCATTATATTTGTGGATTAAACAAAGTTTGTTGTATAAGATGCATGTTTTGCTTTCTTTGGTTAATAGGTGTCGCTGATTTGTTTAACAACTAAGGAATGGTTAGTAAATGATTTAATTAAGCTTTTGTTCATGTTTTAAGCACTAATTTTCATTTATTAAAGGGTTGAATTCTCTGTTTTCAAGCTACTCATATAATAAAAGAACGTTAAATAATCTAGGATCCAAGAAATCTGTTTAGGTTATTGGATTAATTAATAAACGACATAATCTAATCATGGCATAAACAAAGTTTAACTAATTGTGAGAGTTTTATGGTTGAGATAAGAGATATTGGTATTCAGATTCTTAATCTTCAATCCTATTTCCTAAAATTGATGAATGATCAAAGTTTAATTTAGGACTACTAAAAAAAATACATAGTCTTAACTACAACTTTTTTCATGAAATAGTGTAGATGATCTAAATCAATTGTCATAAATCCTATTTCTCAATTAATCATTGGTGCCTAATCCTTATATAATTTTCCTTAGATGGTAATTTTGATAAACAACTTGACATCATTTTACATTATTTGAAATCTTGTTATGTTAGTTTAGAAATTTTTGGCTTATAAATTGTTGAACCAAGGTGGTTCTAACCATGTGTTTTGATGATGACAAAACATTATTATTACTAATGTTTAAGTCTTTGATGTTTATAAGATAGGTTTATGTGTAAAGTGTAAGAGCATAGTTGTGGAACTAAGGTAGAAGAGCTCAAGCATTAGATGATCAAGAGCTTGAAGATCAAAGATCAAATGATAAAGTTCAAGTGATAATCCAGCGTGAAGATCAAGAAAAGAAGATCAAGTTAGTTAGGCTTAGGAAAGGTCTTAAGTTGTAAGTCATTTTGATCTTAATCAATACTTGAAAAGGGCTCTCACATTTGCATGAACATTTGCATATAGGAATATAGGAGTTGAATTGTGGTTTTATTGATTAACTTGATTTGATGATAGCCTTGGAATATGCGAAATTGAATTAGGTGACATATAGGCTAATCATTGATGTGTTTATGAAACATGATTTGTTTTAATGTGTTTGATGTATTTAAGTTAATTAAATTTTTGCTTGAAGTTGTTTATATATGTCTGAAATTGTTTAAATATCTTTATGTTATGAATTTTGGATTATGGAAGGTTCATGAATTGATTGAAAAGGTTTTCAAGTTGATTAAAATGAAAAGTTTTCATAACCAAGGCAATGCTTATGTTTTGAATTGATTGAAATATTTTGTTGATTCAACCAGCCTTGAATTATGCTTTAAATTTTGTTTAAAGTTAGGAATTTGTTTGGCAAGTTTTAAAATTGGTTTGGAGCATTTTTCATGTTTTTATAGACATAAAATGGCGAGCTGTTTATCCTTAAATGGTGGGCTCAAAGGGTGCTGTTATATCCTATTTTCCAGAAGCCATCAACGGCGGGCTGTTCTTGGAACAACGACACCGTTGATCAACCCAGAGGTTGTCGTTGATCAGTCAGACTCTAACGGCTAGTTTCCCTTTTCAGACTTAATAACTTTTTGACCTCCCAAACCGCTAGTTTTTGTTCCT
>JAOXYD010151656.1:0-10482 GCA_028565735.1 Pinacopodium congolense | reverse complement strand
AATCTTGATCATTAAGCTCCAATCTGCAAATCAAACATTATAGGGCATCAATTAAACATTTAAACATTGAAATAGGGTTCATAATTCAACAAATTAAACATAAAAATAAGATCAATTTGACCCCTATCACTAAATTAATTTTAACTAAGCATTTAATGTGATTATTTTAAAAAATGCATTCCTTTGTTAAAGAACGTGGGATTAGGGATAAATCTATTTTAGAATTGCAATTATAATCCCAAATGGCACATTTGGAAGAATCCATTCAAGGATATGCTCCATTTCCATTGTAGGCTTCCCCTACATTAGAACTAATAAGTTAAATGCTTTTTCCATGCATAGTCACAAGTGAGAGTTTTATAATTTTTATAAACCCAATGATAATAAGTAGGAGTTTTTATTTCCTTATGATCTTAATAATATGGAATTTGATGAATATGCAAATCATTATCGAGTTATTGACTTGGAAAATGTTGGAACTTTTGATAAATGCCAAAATGTTGAATCCATTTTTCCTTTAGATAATGACGTGGAATCTAAGGTAGGCATAACTCCTAGCCATCATTTTGGAAGTGAAGCATTTGAACCTTTTGATGCAATGTTGGAGAGTGATAAATCATTTAATGAACTTATAGTTCACTTCACTAAATTTTTTTAATCAAGACTTTTCCTTAGAAGAAGAAAGTAGTACAAATCATGAAGAAACTCTCATTGGTATTAAGGAAAAGCTTTTTATTAATTCAATGAATAGTGTAATGGGGGTTTGTGATGAGATTGATAAGGATAAGCCAAGGGAATAGCATATGAGCGCATTGATTTTATAGGTGTTATTACTTTTATTCCTAGGCCAAAGGTTGTAATCCTTAACTTTCCTCCATGGTAATTTGTTAAGTGTTAGAGTTTTGTGTTGTTTTTCTTCGAAGGTAGGATTTGTGATACTTTTCAACACCTACTAAAGAGTGTAAGGATCCTTTGGGAGTTAGCTAGCCCATTTGATATGAATGGGTAAATCAATTAGATAAAGAGCTAAAATTTAGATTAAAAATTCCCTAGCTTTAAGGTCCAGCTGAAAGACCTTCAAGAAGTGCTTGTTGGGAGGCAACCTAATCATAGAAGTAGGATTTAATATGCTTTGGTGTGTTTTCTCTTGTTTGATGCGCTTTTATTTTGTTTCCTTTTGGTGCCCCTTACCATTTTTTAATCTTATTTATACTATAGATCATGGTTATTTTCTATTAAGATTATGATGCTTTGATCTTTCTTTTCATGGATTTGCAAGTATTATTCCAAAAAGCAAGTTTCAAAGTTCATACCCTAAGGTTGTTCAAGCGATCATATCATTTTATTTTTGGTGCTTTCTTTACTATTTTCTCCCATATTTGAGCTTTATTATTAATTATTTTATGAACATTGGGACAATGTTCAATTTAAGGGTGGGGGAGGGAATGCATTGTTTCACACTTTTGTTTATTTGTCCTAAAGTCGATCATTTTATCATCTTTTTCAAGATAATATATAATTTATAGAACCTTTTTTATTTTGATGCTTTTCATTGAAAATTTTCCTTTTGATTTTGATTATTTTAATTTTTTAAAATGTTATATTATTAGTTAATCATTTTAATTAACAATGAACTTTGATGGTTTCATGTTTTGGAATATGGATATTTGATAGGCATTATGAGTTTTTGTGTATACAATACATAATCCTAAAGTTTTTATGACTTCTTTCAGTATTTTCATAACTTTTCTAAATTCAATATGAAATTCAACCAAAAAATTTGAAAATGAAAATGAAAAAGTGCTTATGACATGAAATGAAATGTGTCATCTTGGAAAACCTTTCAACAACTATGTATATATTATCATTACAATTTTTATACCCAGGTAAAAATATAAAAAATCCCTAGAAATATCATTCAAAGGATGTTTAAGTATAGGCAAATGATTATGCAAACTATGAAGTTTAGCTTTAGACATGGCTTGTTTACATGTAATGCGCTTCTCATAGCATTTTGTTTTAGGTCAAAAGAAATGCTCATACAATACGTATGAAGTATTTGCATTGCCCATTAAACCTTCCCCATGGTCTTTTTTAATAAGAAAATCGTGTAAAGAACTTTTAGGCACATACAATTGGTTTTCTCCAAGTAAAAACCCATGATCCTTATAGAACTAACTAAAATCCACTTTCTCACAAGCATTGAACATATTAGCAAAAATCAGAATAATTAAAATTCAAATCCTTAATGCATTTAAATCTTACAAGTTTTGCATCTAAAATGGAGATTAAGGCATATATCCTTGATAACACATCAATTACCACATTTTCCTTATGTTGCTTGTATTTGATCATATAAAGAAATGTCTCAAAAAACTCAATCGAGCTTGCATGCTATTTGTTTAACTTATGTTGCCCGTTTACATGTTTCAAACTCTCATGATCCTCATGAAACACAAACTCTTTAGCCTAAAGGTAGTGCCACCAAGTCTCCAATGCTCAGATAACTGTACAAATCTCCTTATCATTGGTGGGATAATGCAACTATGCCTCACTTAAAATATCATTAATCAATTCAAATGAACTTCATTTTACTACCCCACTAAAAAAATTTGTTTTAAGTACTTTAGTTACTAAGCTTCTAAAATCATTGAAAAATGTCCTATAAAAACTAGCTGAGCCATGAAACCTACTAACTTCACTTATACCCTTAGGTGTTATCTACTCCTTTATTGCCTTAGCCTTTTTTGCATCAACCTCGATAGCCTTAGCTTTAATAATGTAATCCAAAAAATTCAATTTATTGATGCAAGAGATACACTTTTTAAGTTTAGAAAATGATATGCTCCAAACATACACATTTTAATCAAGATTTAATGCTTGTTAGTAGAAGTTTTTGATGCAATTCCATGTGATTTTCGTGAAATTCTAGTTAAAATCCTTGAACAAGATATTACTCATGTGATCTTTATATCTTATCACTATTCATATGAATTTCGAAAAAAATTTGGAGTACTTTTGGGATTACAATTGATGTTGAGATAATTTGGCATTCAAGAAAATCATGTGAGGAAACTTAACACCAAATTTTGTGGCCATATAATAATCCATGAAGGATGCATCAAGAGAAGAACAAGAGAAACTCAAGAAGCACCAATTATGGTATAGGTCAATTTGATTACATATTAGGTGCACTTTTAAAGGTTAGATTGTTTTGAAACTTTATAGAGTTTAACAACATCATGTGAGTAACTTACATATCAAATTTCATGGCCAAATAAGCTATGATGAAAAGATTAAAGAAAGCTAGAAGTTAGAAAATCCAACAGGAGCACATGGATTGGCCTAAATTGTGGCCTAAACCATGGGGATTTTCGCGAGAGATCCCTTTGAACTACTTTTTTGGTTTTTTAAAAGTCTTTCAAATCTCATTCAAGAGAGAGGTAGCCAACACTCCAAAATAGACAATTACTAAGCTCTTCTAAAGGATTTTATTTAACTTGAAGGAGAAGAATGGATTAAAACACTTCAAATTAAAGATTAGGGATGGGATTTCATACATTAAGCATAAGGGATTCAAGGATTCAAGGACAAAAGAAAACTTCATCATAAGATTTATTAATTCCTTATTTCTTATGTTTATTTATATTCATAGGAACTAATTTTGTCTTAGGATTTTGGCTGTTAAAAACTTTAGGATGTAGTGTTTATTGTTATTTTTTGATTAATTCTTAAGTTTTAGATTTTTAATTAGATTTGTGAGTGGATGATTTTGAACTTTTAATTTAATTATTATGCAAATGTAAACATTGTTTTCAAAACAATTATTTATGTATGATTAGATTCAGAGATCAATTATATGCATTAGATCATTCTATTGATAAAATATCTTATTAGGGACCTAGAGATAGGCTTGCATAAGATATCTGGGTTAGGTGTGAGCTTAACCTAATCAATAGATTCCATATAAGTAATGCATTAAATTTTTAGATTGGGATAGAGAGAACTTTTGCTTAGTTTATTGAATGGGCTACATAACTAGATAGAAAGTGTAATTTACAATATGGATTCTTTGATCTATTAAATCAAGGAATTGGAGTTATTACAAGAATAGAATGAATATATATGCATCCTAGAGGATGTAATAATCCTAACTTTATCTTTAATTGTTAGTGTTTGCATATGTTTTATTTGTTTAGTTTTTTCTTTTTCATCAATAATTAATCAATCTACCATTTTTATAAGTTAACTCATTTAGATAAGAATACATTCATAATAGTAACCCTAATAGATTAACACCTAGATTCACTAAACTATATTACATCAGAGGTAGGTACACGTGCCTTCTTCCTATGTTTTGATTTAATGAATGTGTTCCATACTTAATCTTTATTTAAATCTTAGGTAGCATCATAGACACCATTAGGATACAATTTATATTCCATTATAATCTAAAAAACTAACCTCATATGTTCAATATGCTCATCAAGATTTTTACTATAATATAAAATGTAATTAAAATAAAAAACCATAAAATTTTTAATAAAAGCATTCAAAACATGTTTCATGGATCTCATAATTTTGCTATATTCATTAGTTAAAAAAGGGGCACAACCATCCATTCATATAAGCCATATTTTATTTTAAAGGTTGTTTCCCATACTTCCGTTTTCCATGTAAATTAGGTGATATCCACTTTTTAAAATCAATTTTAGAAAACACACAAGCATTATGTGATTCATCAAATATATTATAGAATCTAGGAATGGGATGTCTATATTTTAAAATGATTTTTATATCATGATAATCAACATAGAAACCCTATGTCCCATCCTTTTAAACACTGGTAAGACCAAAACTACAAATGGACTAATGCTTTCATGCATATATCCCTTCGTCATCAATTCTTTAACTTACATTTGTAGCTTATTTGTCTCCTCATGATTGCTCTTATAAGCTAGTCCGTTTAGAATACTAGCATAAGGAATGAAGTCAATTTGATGTTCTATTCCACTAATAAGTGGTAAACCATTAGGCATCTCTTCAGGAAATAAATCATCAAACTTATAAAGTTGAAATAAAAATAGTAGTCAAAGAAGAGTCATTATCATTACCATTAAGATATGCTTCCTTATAAAAACACTAGTTAAAGAAAAGTCATCATCGTTAGCATTAAGATAAGCTTCCTTATACATAGCTACAAACATAGGCTATCATGAAAAATAAACTATCTCAATACCACTATCTTTTTCATAAAAACTCCCTTTCTCTGTTTCTTTTCATTTTGCACACTTTCTTTATTTTTCTCTCTCTTGTTTTCTCCTTTTCCAGCATTCACTTTCTTTTCTTTTGAATTTATCTTCTCATTTTTATTTGCACTTTCTCTCTCTCTCTCTCTCTCTCTCTCTCTCTCTCTCTCTCTCTCTCACTTCTCTAATCTCATTTGATCTTTAGATACTTATTTAGGATTTAATGGTACAAAAGTAATGGGATTTTTAGGAATTACAAAAGAATATCGATTATTAAACCCATCATGAACTACTCACCTATCATATTGCCTTAGATAGCCCAACAAATTGTGCTCATATGAATACGTATTGTGTCACACAATACCTCATCCTTATAATGAAAAATATAGAAAGAAACTAATACTTTCTCATGAACCTTAACTTATTCATACTTATTAAACTATTATAATTTGTATGGCATAAGATCTTTAAAGGCGGGTAAATTAAATTTATTAAACAATTAAGTACTAGCAATATTGGTAAATCTACCTATATCAATTATCAAACTACGTACTTGTCACTAATTTGGCATCTAATATGAAAATATTGTCTCTTTGTACCTTTTCCTATTTCGCTTGAACACTCAATGCCCAAATTTTCGCATGCATTTCTCTTTTTTCAGGAAGTTCTACATCACTACCATGCCTTAATGGTGGCATATATCGTTATCCGAATCTATTTCACTTTCAATTACAATACCCCGATCTTATTTAATCATCATTTCCCTCTTACTTGGACATTGAGAAGAAATATTACTCCAACATCTAAAACATTTAATATTACAAGTTATAGTAGTTTAAGTTTCGATTTTATCTAATGTTTTACTGCTTCCCCTTTATTTTGAGTTCTTTATTGTATCAAATTTAAGCTTAAAAGAAGCTTTATTTCTTTTTAATCCAATTTTACTTCCAAGAAGTGGAACCTAGATTGACCTTACCTTAGATGAATTCTTCCTTTTTGTTGTTTTTTCAATTTAATGGCCATGTGTAACATAACTTTGAGCTCTATATAGTAATGCAACCACATCACATCTCTATTAGGTTCATTTAAAAACCATGCCATAATGGCTTCCCTACCCTCCTCTACATTATCTCTAATCTTGGTAATCTCCATCTCCTTATGTTAATCTTCCACACTCTTAACCCATGAGAAAGCCCTTGTAATTTCTAAAACTATTACCTATGAAAGTGACTAGGAACAAACCACCTTCTCATCACACACTTCATATTCTCCCATGTGGCTATATATGTCTTACCATATCACCTCCTACTAAGTTCAAGATGATCTCACAAAAAAATTGTATAATCAATAAAATCTATAGTGACCAACTTCACCTTTTCTCCTCAAGCTAGTTATGACATTCAAAAAACTAACTCCATTTTCTTTTCCCATTCCAAATAAACTTCAGGATCATTAGTCCCTTGGAATGGTGGAAATTTTAGTTTTATATTCCCTATGTTATTGTCATCATTAAATCCTCTATTATGCCCAAATTTTTCGAAACATATATTTGCATCAAGTTTCCCTTCATCTAAATCTTCACTAAATCACCATTATGCTTGTTTACTTGTCGTTGTGCTTTAGGTTGCCCTTCTTGTATACATGATTCCAACTTTTCAAACAAATCATCAATTGCATCAAATCTCATGTTAAATTTTTCCAACATTTGTTACATAGCCTTCTTGTATAGTTGGATGTCAGAAGAGTCTTGAATGCCTTCAATTTAATCTTTTTTTCTTTTCTTGAGATGTGTTTGAAGCCTAAAAAAAATAAGTATAGCTTACTTTACAAGCACTCCCTTATGTTTCACAAACCAAGCTTTTACCCTCTTTTAAGCTCACCACTCTTGCCTTTTTCAACTCTTAATTCTATTTTTCATTTCTTTAAGGAACTAATTTATAACATCAAAAAACAAAACACATTAGCCCAAATTAGCTAAGAAAGGAGTGAAAAGAAAGATTTGTAATCAAAGAAGAGAAATTTTAAGGATTAAAATAAGAAGAAAGCAAATATTTAAAAGAGAACAATGTAAGGAAGTATAAATTGAATAAAAGAAAATTTTAAATTGCAACAATAAGGAAAATAATAATTTGGGAAATTAAAGTACTAATTACCAATAATTAATACCTAAATAATATGAAGAAAGGTGTTTCAAGCAATATAAAGGTGCATTTGCTTTTAATACTAAGCAACAATTTTAAATCTCTATTTTTATATATAACTTTCTTTTCTTTTCCCATTTTTAATTCTTTTTTTGCTTGGTTTTTAGAAGCTAGTGCAAATCAAGTGGAATTATCATGAAGATGGAATTGGAATTGTATTTAAACAATTTTGTTTTTGATGATTAGAATAAAAAAGAGCAAATTGAATGACAAAAAGTGTAAAGAACAATTAATGAATGGATAAACAAACTTAATCTTAAAGCTAAAGGTTTGATATCAAATGATCTGAACTTTACTAAGAGTAGTAAGACTTAAAAATTGAATTTGCTACTTTACATAAGGAACATCTAACAAATTAGATTTATGAAAGAACTTAAACTCCTTGTTTATGTTATCAATCAACAACCTAAGTTATAAGAAAGGTTATAGATGACAGACTCAAAAAATAAGATGGGAAGGTGAGTGACAAGTCTTAATTTGGGATGCCATAAGTTAAAATTTTAATAAGTTCACAGAGTTTAATGAAGACTAAAAAAATAGATTGATGTCTAGAATGGACCCACAAACATGAGAATTGACTCCCATCCTAACATCTATAAGGCATCAGATGGATTAGATGCTTTTGAAGTCCGGATGGATTTGATGCTGAACGATAAAATCATTCCTCTTATGCTCCTCCTACCAGTAAAAATTGTCTTGACTTATGAATCAGATAGGATCGAAAGCCAATCTTTATCTCATATGAGCCATTTGACTAGAAAGTGTTAAAAATATATGCATAAATGAGTTGAAAATTAGTTTAAAAAGTCAGAAAATTTTCCGATGAAGGTTGCTAGAATATTCCCTTTTTGACTAAAATATTCTCCATTTTCCAACGATAATAATGATGAATGAAAAATTGGAATCAATAGAAAGCTAATGAAATTTCGAACATAATGATACCAAAACCCAATCTAATGGAGGCCTAAATTGAGAGAAAATAGAGAATCATATCTTAAAATGAAGAAATAGATTCAAGTAAGTTCAAAGCTGGTTATGAATTTTTTTATTTTTAGAAAAAATTGATGCTAAATTCTTGTAAAGGAAGAAAAATTCAACAGATAGACATGAAGAATGAAAAATTTGGTTAAGAGTTGAGGAAGTTACGGGACTTGAAGTTAAGGGGTGAACAAGGGTTTTAGAAAGGTTTTAAGGGTTGAAGACGATGAACAGTCAAAAGTGCATCATTTTTATCTCAAATTCATCCTTTAATGGCACCTTGATAATCTTACAGTGGTTCTGTTATATGATAAGCAACCCATCATTAATGCTCTACAATTGAATATATAAACGGTGTCTTGTTCATACATTAACACTGTTAATGGTCTTCCTACGCGTTCAAATGTTATTTTATGTTTCTTTGAAGTTTGCATGTGGATTTGACCTTAAGAAATAAATACTAGTTAAAAGGACCAAAGAACGAAGAGCAAGAGAAGCTCAAATAAGCATCAAATTTGATATAGGTGAATTTGGGATGCATTAGGTGAGCTTTTATAGCTTAAATGTTTTTGAAATTTTATAAGGCACAATAACAACATTCGAGGAACTTACATATCAAATTTCGTGGCCATTAGAGGTATGTAGGAATAGTTAAAGCAGAAAACACAATGAGGGGTAAAAGTTTTCACTTTCTGGGACTTAAATGGTCTTAGTAAATGACATCATCTAAATACCAAATAACAACTCTTTAAGTCCAAAAATTTTTTACTCTATACTAAAATTAAGTGCATTAGATTTTTTGCCTCCAAAAACCTTTTAAACCTTAAAGGAGATGTATATACAGAAGAGTACAGTAGATTTTCATAACTTTTTGGAAGCCATTTAAAAGTAGAGTATATAAAAAGGCTCCCATTTGGGTAGCCAGGCTTTCTCTTTTTTTTTTTAATTTAGGTTTTTGCGTTGTTTTTCTTTACTTTTCTTAGATTCTATTCTTAGTTTAATTTTTTTAGGTGTTGAATCTTGGTTTTAATTTTTTATTCTCTAATATATTTCTATTTTTTATTAGTTTTTCTATGTATTTAGTTTGGGTTCGCTTAAATATATGTTAAACCTTTCTTTTATGTTAATTTGTTATGGCTTAATTAATTTTCTAGCTTTGTTCCCTTTAATTTCTTTATTTTTTTTTCTTTTTACTGCTTTCATGTTAATTTTAAATAGCGTTTAGTATTATTTTTATTGTGTTAATATAGTTTCGATTAGGTTTAAAGATATTATATGAATTAATGCCTTATAATCATGAGAATTGAATGGGTATTTAATGAGTTATGTGATTCATGCTAGGATTGAATTATATTTTGGATATAATGCCATGTATTCGGGATCAATTCATAAGATTGGCCTTTTTAGGTGTAATTTCTAGTTTAACTGCTAGGTATTTGACTTTTCATCTATAATTATCATTAGTAAATATCATACGTAGTGATATCCTAAGTGAATTTATAGGTAAACTTAATCAACTTTGCTTAGGACTCCAATTCTCTAAGTTACACAATCCAAAATTGTGTGATTATGGCTTAGGCTAGTCGTTTCCTAGTGTTTAATGCTATCATGAGATTAAATTTAGGCTGCTTGTTCTAAGTCATCGTTCGACTAGGGATAAAGTTTCTATATTATAGAATTTGTCTAAAAGATGACATAAGAGCTTACTTACGTCCATAGGCTAGCATGTTAGGTAAATTACATTTTATATGTTTTAATGATCACAGGATGCCATTGTCTCTCAACTTCTGGACAATGACAACGACCCCCTATTCTTCAACAATGACACCCTCACTAGGGGGTCATTTATGGGCAGCAACAAGAGTATTTCTTGATGTTTTTGCTCCAATCTACAAATCAAACACTATAGGGCATCAATTAAACATTTAAAAACTGAAATATGGGTCATAATTCAACAAATTAACCATAAAAATCAGTTCAATTTGACCCCTATCAATTCCCCCACACTTAAGCATTTGCTTGTCCTCAAGAAAATTAATTCATCATTAATTTCA
>JAOXYD010151655.1:0-24224 GCA_028565735.1 Pinacopodium congolense | reverse complement strand
CTTCCTAGCACAACCGAACCCAGTCCAAGAGAGCCTGCAAAAGTAGTTAATTTAAGAAGTGGAAAGGAGGTTACAAGTGAGAAGAATAATGAAGAAGAGAACGGTAAGCAAGTGATGTTGGAGAGTGAAGAAGATAGAAAAGAAGAAGGACATGACAAAAGAGAGAGAGTTAAGGTAGAAGGGAAGAAGAAAGAGAACGATGATGAGGGTGCAAGTTTAGATAAGCCACCTAAGTTATTCTTTAATCTAAATGTACATCCCTACAAGCCCAAGATATTATACCTTCAACGATTGAAGAATACACATTTAGATAAGTAATTTGAGAAAATTTTGAAGATGTTTAAGAAGATGTAGATCAATATCCCATTTGCTAAAGTAATTGCCCAAATTACTTCTTATGCAAAGTTTTTAAAGGAAATCCTATCCAAGAAGAGAAGGTTAGAGGAGTATGAGGCTATTAAGTTTAATGAAGATTGTTCTACTATCTTGTTGAAGAAGTTACCTCCAAAGCTTAAGGTTCCTTGAAGCTTTACCATTCATTGTACAATTGATAGCCTATAAATTGATAAGGCTTTGATGAATCTAAGACCAAGCATTAATTTAATAAACTTATCAATTTTCAAGAAGTTAGGATTAGATGAGCCTAAACCCACTACTATCTCATTATAGTTGTCTGACAGATTAGTGACCTATCTAAGAGGAGTTATTGAAGATTTTTTGCTCAAGGTTGATAAATTCATATTCCCTGTTGATTTTTTTTTCTTAGATATGGAGGAGGATAGTACAGTGTCTATCATTTTAGGATGACCATTCATGGCTATTGCCATGATATTGATTGATATACATGGTTGAAAACTCATTCTTAGGCTTCAAGATGAAGAGATTGAGTTCAATGTTTTTCGAGTACTGAAGCATCAATATACCTTGGATTCATGTAACTTCATTGTAGTTCATTATACTCCAATTAATACATTTGAATATCTCTGTTCAGATTCATTGCAAATGGATTTGATCCATTCAAATGCTGAAGAACATGAAGGAGAGGAAGTCAAGGAAGCATTAAAGAAATTCGAAGTTGTAAAGGAGTCTTCTAAATGGATACTATCTAGAAGATTTGAACCTTTAGATAGGCCATTCAAACCCTTCCAAAGCCATCAATTGAAGAGCCTCCAACTCTTCAATTAAAGACTCTCCCTTCAAACTTGAAGTATGCATTTTTAAGACCTCCATCTCAATTACCTGTTATCATTTCATCATCATTAAGTGATACGATAGAGGAAATATTGTTAAGAATTCTTAGAGAGCATCAAAATGGTATAGGATGGACCTTAGTGGATATTAAAGGATTAAGTCCTTCTATTTGTACTCATCGAATATATATTGAAGAAGGAAGTAAATCTTTGGTCTAACCTCAGTGTAGACTAAATCTAAACATGAAGGAAATTATGAAAAATAAAGTAGTCAAGCTCGTTGATGCTGTTATTATTTATCCCATTTCTTACTCTACATGGGTTAGTGCAGTTCAAGTAGTACCAAAGAAATGAGGGGCTACTTTCATGAAGAATGACCAAAAAGAATTAATTGCCACGAGGAAAGTAACTTATTGGCGTATGTGCATTGATTATCGTAAGTTAAGTGATGCCACAATAAAGGATCAATTCCCTTTACCCTTCCTTGATTAAGTCATCAAAAGGTTAGATGGGCATAGTTTTCATTGTGTTTTAGATGGATACAGTGGTTACTTACAAATTCTTGTTACACCTGAGGACCAAGAAAAGATAACATTTACATGTCCATATGGTACCTTTGCATATCGACGCATGCCTTTTAGCTTGTGTAATGCCCCTGCTACTTTTTAGCACTGTATGTTAGCAATTTTAGTTGATATGATTGAGTCCTGCTGTTAGGGGTTAAATTTGTAGTGTTTTTGGATGTTATTTGATGTTAATTTAACCCTATTTTAGTGCTTAAATGTTCTATTTATGTGTTATTATATTTACTTTACATTAGGGAGCTTAAACATGAAGATTGGAGTCAAAATATGAAAGTTGTATACAAAGTCAACTTATAACGACCCCCTATTCAGAAGTATTGTAGACCACCATTGAACTACTGTAGATCCCCGTTGAAGGACATAGAATTTGCATAACTAACGGCGGGATGTTCATCCTATAACGGCACCGTTATAGAACGATGGAGGGTGTCGTTATAGGGTGGCAAGACGCATATTTCAGCAGATTCTTCAACATTTGTAGCTTGTCTTCTTCCTCCACTTGCAGCTGCTTCACTCCTATATAAAGAGGGCTTCTCCAAATGTTTTAGGCATCCAGTTTCAGTTGTAAACACCTGAGTGTTAGTTAGTTTTCAGATTAAAGTAGTTTTTAGGTTGTTTTTAGTTTCAATCTTTTATAATTCAGTTTGCAGGTTATTTTTGTGAGTCAAGAAGTTGTAATCATGAGAATTTAAAAAAATTTCCATTCTTGAATATGAATTGAAATAGATACTTTTCCAAATGATTATATCAATAATTTAAAACATAAAATGAAAATGAAACTAAAAAAGAAAATAAATGAAAATCCTACTTAATGCAAACATTTAGACATTAATAATCAAATGAAAATAAAAGAAAATTGTTCTTCTTTCATTGTTATTGTATTTATTGTTTAAGAGTTATGATTTCATATGTATAAGATCTAGATATGATGAAACCTAAGATGTGTTTTTTTATTTCTTTGATTCAATATATGAAATTCCATACTTTATCTTAGGTTTTTTTTTATACATTGTACTGGAAGTGTGCTTAAAGTTCAAGAAGTTCTAATAAAAAAATCTATTTTTGAAGACTATCAACCTCATTACTAATCAAATTTTGCTCGTTCATTGATTAAAATCATGTTGTTCACTAATTTTTACAATGATTAAAGTAGATTTCTCAAATCCTTGATCATCTATCAACTTTATCTTAAATGTCCAATTCAAGATAAGCTTTAAAAACTAAAAAAAAACAAAGATTATCATCTAACACGTGTGAAAATTTTAATTAATTCCTTTAACAACTTATCCTTAGCTTAGATTTAGATTAAGCTCAAATTTACAACATAGAAAAATCAAGAATCAAGTTTAAGCACATGTTCTTGCAATATATGTAAAGAAAGAGATAAAAACAAGTGACTAAAAGATTAATATTGAACCCAATGATGCTCCAAAGTGATAAACAACCCATAGTTATGTTTACAAACTTTATAAATCCTTAAAAACAACCTAAAATTAAAAAAATACAAAGATAGAAAATTAAAAAAAAAAGAATTGGAAAAGAAAAAAAAAGAAAAACCTAACCTAGAGAAAAAAATAAAAAGAAAATCATAAGCTAAATATGATTTTGTTGCTCTAAATCTGGTGTTAGTTGAACGAAGATGAGTTCATTGGCTTTATTTATATGTCTACTATAGGATGGAAGTAAGTTGGACAAGTTATGATCAATAGGGAGTAAGATTCAACTAGAAATATCTTAACTGCTACTTAAATGTTACTTCAAAAGAAGTTGAACGACATTGTTTAGATACCACCATTTAGGTCCCAAAACTAACTTAAACATGGGTCTTAACGACTTAAATGAAAGTCTGGTTATGCCTGTTAGGCCCACCATTTTACTATTATTTGGTAACCAATTTTCATATTTTTCTTGATTTTCGCTTCAGTTGGGGCTTAATCTACAATTTAAACAATGCAAAACACAACTTAAATGATTAAGCATCATAATAGGGGTGATAACATCAAAACATCATAAAAATCACTGTGAACCAAATTAATAAAACACTTTTTATCTTTGAAGAATAAAGTTGCATTATGCATCAATTTATCCCTTTTTAAACATTAAAAAACTCGATGATTTCACCAAAATTTTGTTCAACATGATTCTCTATATTGTTTTTATCTTTAACAAGGTGGTATCATGATAATAAATCATCATAAAATGACATTTAACCCAAGACCAATGAAAAATATAAAAATACCAAAAAGATAAAAACAATAAAAGCAAACACTTAAAAATATAAAAAAGATAACTAAATGGAATTAGCTAAAGGAAAACAAAAGGAAAGAAAGTGGATTAAAATAAACAAAAATGCAGAAAATAATCAGTAAGTTGCCTCCCACTAACCACTTCTTTAAGGTTTTTTAGCTAGACCTTAGTGTTAAAGAATTATGATTCTCTTTCTTAACCCATACCTTCTGTAGATATCCTTAAAAACTAGATGGTTCACAAAAAATAAATGATTTGCAAACCTACCAATTAATTCCTTTCTTCACCTCCATTAGAATGTTTGAGGTATCTTAGGAATAGGTCTCGATACCTAATCTCATACCTATATTCTGAAATCATTATATCAATAAAATTAAAGCACAAAGGTACTTGTTTTTCTTTCGTAGAAATTTTGGCATCAGTAGCTTCTTTAGTTTCCTTGTCCACATCAACTATCAACTCCCCCTCACTTGTTTTGATGTTATCTTTATCTTGATAACTTGGCTCTAATTCGGTACTGGTAGGAAAAATTACTCACTTCTTTTTCTATAATTTTTTCAACTAGTTTCCTTACTTGTGTTGCCATGTTGTGTAGGAAAGTCATTGTACTCTTCAGACTAGCTTTTATTATTGCTATGAATTTGAATAACAACCCTATTAACCTTGATTCATCATCTTGTTATTGATAATATTCTAATTGAGGTTGCTCAAGATAACTAAAATCCGTCCATGATATGTTGTAAGTGTTATTCCAATGGTTAGTGGGAACCATTTCATCAATCCTTCATCTATCGACCAAACATCTTTCTTCTTCCTACCACTTCTAGTCTCACCATTAATGATACTGCCAAGCCATTACATTGACTACAAGTGCATCAAAACTTCACACATAAAATATCTTTTCTTTGATTTTGTTTTTAGTTAAATATTAAAAAGTAGAATAAAATAAAAGTTTGTTAGTATAATAAAAAATAGAAAACACCAATAATAACACATCCCTTGGTAACGGTGCCAAAAACTTGATACGTGTGATTCATGCCTAAGTTTTAATTAAATTTATCCAAGAATTATATTAACAATACCAAACACACATCAGGCAAGTCTACCTATCATAGTACAATATAGCTAAAGTAAGCCCAAGGTCGAATTCACAGGGACTAGTATAACTAGTGAATGTCTATCTAAATTATCTAGCTTAATAAGATTCAAAGAACTTGATTTGTTTAATAGTGAAAATTTAATGAAAAAATTAAATTACTTAACAAAACTCGGAAACGATAATACTAATGATGATGATAAGATTTACGTTATTAATCTCTATATGTTGGGTACATATTCATTATTTGTGTTATTTTAAATTAATTTGTAGATTTATTAGATTATAGATTCCCTAATTTAAATCACACTCTATCTGGAGTTATGCAATCCTATTCAAGTCAATAGATTAGGTAAAATTTCCTTCTATTGATTAAATGCATTATCTCGTTCTACTAAACCTATTATTTTGGCTAAGTTAACACCTAACCTAAATATCTTATGTAAGCCTATCTTTTGGTCTCCAGGTAAGATCTATTATTTATAGAGTGATTCTAAAGCTCCATCACTCATGGTGTCATTCATGTTCTTGTCCAAAAGCATCAAACCCTCATAAAAATATTGAATTAAGAGTTTCACACTTATCTAATGATTGGGATAACAATTTCAAAGCTTCTTAAAGAGCTCCTAACACTCATATAATGACTCTTTTACATCTTTATGAATGCCACAAATCTCCTGTTGAATATTTGTTGCTTGTAAGTCAATGAAGCACTTCTCTAGAAATACTTGTTACATCTACTCCTAAGTGGTGATAGATCCTACTGGTAGGTTATATAACCACTCCTTGACTACATCTGCCAAGGAGAAAGGGGATGCCTTTAGCTTCAACTGGTTCATTGTGACACCAGCAGACTTTATTCTTGAAAAGAATATGTCTAAGTCAATCAATAATTTATTTAGATTAATGATGTATCTCGAATCTAATGAATTCTTTTGTTGAAAAAGTGTAAAAGTACGTAAAGCACAAATTAGTGTAAATTTAATGTCAAATTCAGGTTTATAATCAGGATAGCTTATACAAAGTAAATTAGGATTGAAAGTAAAGTAATAAGCTCTTTCAAAGTGTGTTCATATGGCTCTATGGCACCTTCAACTTCTTCTATGAGCTCCTTAAAATTCTCTTTATCTTCCTCTTCAAACGATGATGAACCTCTGCTTTCAGGAATGTAAGTATGGTGAGCTTGTTCAAAGCATTGAAGCCTCATATCTTAAAATAGGAGGAAATGAATTAAAATGAGAAAGAATAGGGCCTCTATTCCCCACAGTAAGTTTCCATAATCATGGGTGTTTAGAAGGGTTGTAGGACGTACAAAATAGAAGATAAGATGATGAAGGTCAACAAAAATAAAAATAAAATAAAGACAACACAAGACGTAACAAAACACAAACGTTAGCTCCCCATCAACGACACCAAAATTTTGCTATGTTCATTGATAACCACCAAATAATAACTTAACTTTACCTCTAGTTATATAGCAGGACGAGTCAAAGTCAGTCCATAGAGAACTGGTACGTTAATGCTATTTCTAATTTTGTTTAAAAATTGAATACCCCTAATTTTATTAAACTAATGCAAACAAAAATATAAGTAAAGAAATGAAGGGAACTGAACAAGAGCATAAAATATAAAGAAATAGATAACAGTAACGAAAAAAGTGCGCATAAGATACTATTTATATTTTAGGAAGGATAATTAATTATTGAAACAATATAGATTGTGTTTTATCTAAGATGTAGTCTATAATATAAACAAGGTCTTACATTCTAGGTATTTTAATTATTAGGAAAATTCAACAAGCTTCGAAAATACCCCTCAGTACGTGGTAGCATAGAGTAAGTTCTCTAAATTTAATGATACAATATCATTAAATATTAGGAAATGTCTAACTTAAGCTATAATTTTACAAGCTTGTATCATGTAACTTAAAGAACCAAAACCTTAGACTAATTGATTAAGTCTTAATTACAAATTCATTTAACCTACTACTACTTCTAGTGTTTGCTGATAACAATTATGCAACATAACCCCATACTTAGCATTTGAACTAGAAATTCCAAGTAGGGTGATTAAACTTATGCATAATCCTTAATTTTTAGTGTTTAAACAAAGTTTTGGTTGAACTTAAACATAAAAACACAATATTCATGAAAATGCAATTTTATTCTTACTATTGTAATCCCAACATCCTTTTAATACCTTTTAACTTATAAAATTTAGCTAAGCATACTAAAATTATTAAGAACAAAAGATAAATCCATAGATAGCATGCACAATAACCAACATAAATAATGAAGATTCAACTATCTATTAAAAGATATTCAAAGGTTTTAATAATTATTTAATCCAATCCATTGTAAAAGCATAAGTAAACTAAAGTATAATGAAAATCGTAGTAAAAAAATAGCTAAATCCAATGTAATGTAAGCAATAATCCATCTAGAACACAAAATAAACAAGTATTCTCCAACTACAACTCAAAGAAAAGTTTAAAACTCTAAAAACAAAAGAAAATAAAAAATAATATGTGGCTGCCCAAAATAGGAAAAGAAGCTGATGAAAGGGTTTGCTCTTGATCCTTAAATTTGTCCCAATTAGGTTTATGATATGACTTAGAGTAATTGTCACGATTTCCCCTAAATCTAATAGGAAAAACATTTACAATGTGTTAAATGGTCTTTAATAGTACTTCGATGGCGCCATATATGACCCACCATTGAAAGGTTTGATGCTTGATTATTAACGATAGTTCTGGGTAGTTCAATTTCACCGTTAATATCCAAAATTTAAGATCTGATTCAGGTTTCTTTAATGGTTGTTCAAATATGAATCAACAACACAATTTAATAGTATTGACATTGTCATTGATCTCCTGTGTTACACCCCTCTTGCTCCATTTGCATTAATTCTTCTCCAAACTTGATCTTTTAAACCAGAATTTATGTCTTATGATCAAACGAATATTTTAACTCCTCATAAACATAAACTAGGCTTTTTTACATCAAAATTAGGGTGAAACCATAGGAAATCACATATCAAAACTTAATATAATGCACCTCCAATAAAGATTCAACATTTCATTCATACATAAAGATTTGAGAGATCATTTGTGCAATTCGATCACAACGTGGATAAGGAGGGTTAAGTATGAGTTATTTGAGGGAAAGTCGTAACATCATCCTAGGTTAGGGTAGGCCTAAAAAAAGAGTTTATAAAGCAAGTTAAAGCATTCTTAAGTTAATTAGATTTGAAAGTGATTTCAATTGATTAACCTATGAATAGGGGGCTATATATTTCAAGGGTGAATTTAATCTAACTTAGGAACTTTTACTAGTTTAAGAAACCAGAAAAATTCATTAAGATTGGGTGAAATTGATTGTATTAAAGTACTAGCAGAATTCTCACATGAATCTAGCTAATACATAGATTGATTTATTCTTGATCATTATTTTGCTTTAGCATTTAGTTTTAATACTTACTTTGCTTTTTTATTCAATTACCAATGATCATCAGTCTATCTTGTAATTTTGTTAGTACTAGCTAATCATCAGTCTATCTTGTACTTGCCTATGCTAGCTATAACTACATCCTACAATTACGATTATAATAAACAATATCAAAAGGAAAAAAGTGAATTAATTAGTACCCAACAAATATTTGAATCTGCAGAAATAAAATAAGTTAACTTTAAATTCTCTAATTAATAATTACTACTAGTTTTTATATGAAAGGTATCTAAATCCCTCTTAATAAACTTAGAAATTGTCTTAACACCACCAAATATTTTAAATGCCAATGAATTCCATTAGAATCACATTCCTTTCCCTTTAAATTTTCCTTTTAAACTTTTTCGTCAATATTCGTTCACATTGTATGGTTTCTTTATGGTGAAAAATATGAATATTATAATTAAAAGTTGATTTTACAATGTATCTTGTTAGCATACTAGTTTTTTTTATGCCTAACACCTAAGACTAGTTGACTAGCTAAGCACATTTGTTGATTTATACGTCCAGATTTACATTTAGTATATTGTTATGAATTATAAAGCATCTATAATCTTTCCATAGTGGCTTGAATCCCCATAATCAAATATTTTTGTTAAAACTTATACTCGAAATATTTCACATTGCTTAATGGAGGCAAAAAACTAAACTAATATATTTTTAACCAAAAATTTCCTTCTTTCTTAAGTTCTATAGCCATAATTAATCAAAGATATACTTCCTAAGCGTCTAATATCAATCTTTAACTTAATTATAAAATAGTAGAAAAATTAATCCATAGGATGTTAAATTTCATTCATTAATAAAAACCATAATCTTAAAATTTTAGGGTCTGATTAATAAGATTCCATCTAATATATGGAATGATAAGACTTACAAACAACATGTTTAATTAAAATATATATTATTTGAAAAATTTAGAACTAAATGGAATAATACAAGGCTATGAGACATCATAAAGGTTAGATATTATCTTATAAAAATTATTCAAATAAAAATGATTGTTTCAAAAAATTCTTATAAGGAGAATAGTTCTCAAAATGGGTTGGGCGAATAAGATGGAGTTTGACATAGTTAAACTGTCATAATACCACATTTAAGAAAAACTAGTGCCTTTATTTATTACATTTGTTACATAGTTAAAGAGTTTGAAGATGTTGAAAAAAAATTCACTTTAATGATAAATTCAAAGAAGTGTTTTAAAAATTATTATAAATATATTAATCTATAAGATAGTTAGGGGAACATTAGTATGCTTTAATAGGCATATTTGGAAGATATATTACTTATAGAGAACAACATTTAATATTTTTAAATTTTGAAAATATTCAATTGCGAGAAAAACTTTAAATTAGATATAAAAGGATTTCGATTTAAATTTTGGGAAAAAGAGTCTATGTGGAATACATTTGAAAAACATTTTCCAATTCTAATTTAAGTATAGAGATAATATTCTAAAGATGTTTTGTATATAAGACATTAGATACTTTCAAGTATTAAATATATCAATTGTTATAATTATAAGTTGAGGTTTTAGTTTAAGATCATACTAATTTTAACTTTAACTTAATAAAAATTAAAACATTTCAAAACTAAGGGATATTATACCCTTAATGATGGTATTTTTAATTGGAAAAGTTCGAATATAGTAACAAGTACAAGAGGAACTCTACTTCCCTCTATACGACCTCTTCACTTCAATTTGAGCTTAAACACATTTCTTTCGAAAACTGTTGTTTAGATTAAAATTTTTTTAATGAACTTGGTATAATTTTTGGTACTGTCTAATAATATCGATTGTTAAAGCTATTAGGCATGCAAAAATAGTTAACATCTCATAAAGGATCCCAATTTCTACCTATGTCATGAAGATAATTGAATGGGAAGCTATAAACATTGAGCAAGTGTTTTCCAAAGAAATTCTTATATATTTCTCTCATTTGAACATAGCCCCACCTTCATTGGTAAGCACAATCACTTTCTTCTCTTTTCCATAAAAAATTCAATCCCATCTCTAATTGAGACCATTCGAAAGTGAAATAGTTTCATTTCTTTACTTATCAATCCCTTTAGTCCCTCCTATCATCCAAAGTGAAAGTTTTTTTCGGGTTAGTGAATCAGTGATCAAAGAGTAAGCAATCGTAAGGTTTATTGATTTACTGGCATTCATGGATGTAGTGCCTGATGAACTAAATCTTCTTTTTTCATAAAGATTTAGACAAAACCTAGTTTGGATGGAACTAAATAATATTTTTTGAATAAATACAAAGTTCAAAGCCTTTATTAATAAGAATGTCAAGGGAGGTTATTTAGTAGCCGTCGCAGGGAAATTCTTATATGTTTCTCTAATTGAAATATTGTCTTAACAATAAAGTAATAGTCATATGGTGATACGATATGAAATACTTTAGAAATTTGACTTAATGCAAGTAGGAACATAATTGTGACCTTTATTTAATTATTAGCATTCTTAATGCAAGTACGAACATAATTGAAACATTTATTTAATTATAAGCATTCTTTATCTTATACTTATTTGCTAATGAAACTGCATTCTTTATCTTATATTTATTTGTTTCTTTATCTTATATATATATTTGTTAAATAAACTAACTTATAAGATAATGTTTATCAGAAAAATATGCTACAAACAAAATTATAATAAGATCATAATTATGATATTCATGTTGTATTTAGTTGTTATCTATAAATTATTTCTAGGTATTACTTTACGAAGAATTAACATTAAAAAGTTAAACAAAGACTAACATGTTTTGTTTCTTCCTTATGAATGAAGTTGTCGAGTTCATAGATCAAAGTATGAATACACTTAAAATAAATATATGTGTTTCTATTGAAGAACAAGTTCATTAAACTAATCTTAGATAAGATTTCTTACGAAACATTATTTGCATATCTATAAAAATATTTGTTGTAATTATTATATAAGTGATTCTTAGACTTAAGATTTTTAGGTTATCTCATATGAAGATTATTATGTTATGATACTACTAAAAGCCTATTCTAACTAACTATAAGTAGTTCAATGGATAGTTATGATGTGTCCTATTGCCTGCAACAAAATACAAAAAGAAACCAACTTCCTACAATACAAATTAATGTAGTAGTGGAAAGTAGGGATCGTTAGCACAAAGAATTTAGATGTTAGTAGTTACACAATAAAAAGGGGGGGTTTTAAGTTGGGAATTAAAAAGAATTTAAATGAATTACTAAATTGAAAAATAGCCAATAATAAAACAATAAGAATTTGACAAATAATAGGAACAAATCTTGGTTTACGAAATCCTTCATTATTGAACTTGCATTGATCATTGACGCTAAAAATAATAAATTTATCAATGAAGCATTCATTGTGGTAATTTTATTTACCTATTTTTTTATGTTTAGTTAACCAAAACATAAATTCGCTTTAACACTTATTAATTAATAACATGGATACAATCTCAGATTTAATTAATTAATAGCTTTACAAATCAAGAAAATCGAAGAACTACATAACATACATATGATATAGATTTACCTTAGAAAATTATTTTTCCTAGAATCAAGTCCCTAAAATAGCAAACAAAATTCCTAGTTGCTACTTTTGATTAAACAAATTGAACGTCAACTTGTTTAATCTAGCAATTGATTGAAATAAAATGATAAACTAGTTGAACACCTAGTTGTAATATTAAACATTAAAAGAATAACCCAGAAAAATAATTAATAATGGACGAATATATTGATTCAAATTAATAATAAGGGTCTCACAATATTTTTAATTCAATAACTAGGTTCCGTAAACAAAACAAAAAAAAGTTGGGTACCTAACATAATAAAAATCCTCCTAGCTAATATTTTTCTTCCTTTTCTTCTACTCAAGTCCTTCTCTTTGTTGCTACACCTGGTTTTCTTCTTTTAGATGTCTATTCCCTTTTTCTGTTGCAACTAAGTGCTTCCCACTTGCCCTAGGCGTTTGCCTTTTATTTTGGTGGCTACCTCCTCCTTTGTTATGGACGTGCCTTTCTCTTTGGATTCATTGTGCATCTTTTTTTTTCCATATGAGTCATGTTCCGTTCTCAGTTTTTGGCAACCCACTCACGTTCATTTTGACTTCTTGGTGAATGTCCCTTTTGCTTGGGTTTTTGGCCACCCACTTTCTTTATTTTAGCCCTCTTATAGCTTGGTTTTTGCGTAGCCCATTATTTTTTCTTTTCGAGCCCACAAGACAACAAATCTCTACAGCCCAAGTTTTATTATTTTTGGTTTCCAACCTTCTTTTTTCGTTAGGTAGGCCCTCATTTTAACTGATTCTACAGCCTTAAAAAAAAAAGGCCAAAGCCCAAAAAGAAATGTCTAAAAATTCTGCTGCTGACTGTCACACAGGTATCACTGCACGAGGCCATGTCTAGAAATGTCCAACCCCCTGATTCAGCTTTTCTTGAACCAAAAATTCTACAATTCTTGACACTTGAATCAAAACTACACCCTGATATAAAACAAGACTAAATTACATTAAGTATAGCTTCAAACCTAAAAAAAAAAAGAAATAAAACACATAAAAAGAAAAAAATAAAGAAACTAAACCTTTGGCTCGCCCTCGATAAAATTAAATACAACTATGAAATTCTATTAATTCTCTTTCACATAAACAAAATGAATGCAATCATTCAAACTTTGGCCTTTTGATGTCAGGTTACTGCACACATACTGACTAGTTTTGATTGGTACATGTAAACAAGCTCCACTTATGATAATATCATTCAAAGATACGCATAATGTCACACTGGCTTTTCCTCATGGGATTCAATCATTTCACTTAAGTGTTTATAGGTTGGTGTTTCACTCAAATTCTTCTAATGCAAATATTCTACCATATGCTTTCTTTTTCACCAACTTTTCACCACTTGAAATACAAACATACACGAATCGAAAGGGCTTTATTAAAGGTTTTATTTCGCTATAGGTAAAGGTAGGGATTGATAAAGGAAAAAAGGGTAAATTTATAAACATTAGTAAAGCATCGGAGACACAAGTTCAATCACAAAGGAGTCAACAACTTCATTTATAACCTTTTTTTTCACTATTGTTTCTCTCTCTCTCTCGCTCTCTTTTTATTACTGATATTTAGGAAAAGAAAGCACCATTACAACTCATAATTCATATCTCAAACTCTTCCATTTCCTTTCATCCGTTTCTTTTTCTTTCTTTCCATACCTCCAAATAAATTTGATATAAATTGTGATAAGAATGCCTACTTACATTTACGATGGGTGAGGATATATGAGGTTTTAGGTGTTTATTAGGGGTTTATAAAGAAAAAGCTTCTAGCTCAAATGGTATAACAAGGGATATTAAATTGGCTTGGATTTTTAAGCTAAAGTGTTAAATCAAAAGATGGCCTTTATTATTTTTATGCATGCATGTATAGATGTCATCTCTAGTGGGTTCCAAGCAAGTTCTAGAGAAAAATTCACCTTTGAAGAAAATCACACAAAGAAATTAGATTAATTTTAATGAAGTCATATAGGCACAATTCCTTTCATGCTCAATTGAAAATTCATAATGCTTTATACATTACCTAATCACTTAAGCATCAATTTTTAAGTAATTTTATGTAACCTACTACTTTAATCAATCAATGTGGTTCACCTTTTATTCACTTGGCCTAATTCGACTTTAAGCACACAATTCAGTCTCATTCTAACTTCTAAGATCAAATTTCATGGTTTTAACACACATCACACACAAATTAAAATACAAGAAAGAAAACAAAAATGAAAATGAAAATGAATAAAGAAATAGTAAAAAGAAAAACACACAATCACACCAAAAATCAAAGTTCACACCACACTTAATCTACATTATCCCCAATGTAGTCACAAAAAGAAAAAAATTGAACATAACAGAAATAAAGGAGAAAAAGGGTAAGAAACTTATTTGTTTGAGGGATCAAGGTGATGGTGGAAAAGGCAGTTGCAAGTGTTGGTGTTCAAAGAAGGCTTGCTGGTTTAGCTCCAATCGATCCAATATGCACTCCATGTGTTGTAGTAGTGCTAATACAGTCTGATCACTTATAGAAATTTATGTTGGATCAGGTACTGATGGCTGTGAGGTTGTGGTTCTTGCAATTCATCTTTTTCTCCTATGAGGGCAACGTGCAAGTTGTATAGTTGGTCCAAATGGGGAAAAGGTGTATCCATGGTCTCCTTCTACAACTACGAGGTCCATCCTGTACAAAAACTCACAATCCAATGGTTCCATCTCACAAGAAACTATGAGGTTAGTGTTATCAACATCTAAGAATCCAATATTAATAGCAAGTTGAGTGATATAAAAGCCTAAGATTAAAGCTTGATTCTACTTTTTCAATATAGAATTCATTTGAGTGAAAATCTAAAAAGCCTAATTAAGTTCAACATTGCTTTCCCTGCACTATAAAAAGAAAAATTTTTCCTTAGATAATATGCCAGCAGTTTTTTTAAGATCAGAAAAATTATAAACCCAAAAATGATGCATGTATTTCAAAGCTGGTTTGCATAGAAAAGAACTTTCGGAACTGCATGGGTTATATTTCTCAAAATCAACAGATCATTCTAGTCACAGGGCATATGGATCAAATTTAGCCACTTAATCATAACAAAAATTTAAAATTGCATCACTTTTAACCACCAAATTTTTCACAAATTCCAATGTCCCCCAAAATGAAGAAAAAGAAATGAAAAGAACTTATTCATTAGCCTATTCAATCATACCATGTGCAAATAAGTTGAAATTTGAATAATCTAATTTGAAAAGAAAAGTGGCATAAAATTACCGAGTTAGCTCCACATAAAAAGGGTAGTGAACATTTGTATAATCAGACCATCCCATTCTATGCACATATTGCTCAATTTCAACATGGATATTCAAAATGTCCAATGTAGCATCATCTATATATTTGTAGGGAGTTATATGTCTATCACAAATTATGTCAAATCTATCCTGATCAATTTTCCTATTAAAAGAATTGTATTCCCTAACTTTGGATTGTTGCCTACTTCTAAAAGAAATAGTTTTACCTTTCCCTGTGTGGCTATGGGTTGTGAGGAGTACTTCACCACCATTTGTGTCCAAATTTTGCTCCTTTGCCACTATTTTAGCTTCTACTTCAGTATCTTCCTCTGCCCCTATGCCAGCTTCTGTGTCCACTTGTTCTATCCTTGTTTGAGTTACTGTGTCTACCTCTTCCGCTTCCTTTTCTTCCTAGTTAGATGACTTGTCACTTGCTTCTTATTCAAGCTACACTTCACTTGTGGCTGAGGAACTAGGGCCCTTGGGGTTTGTAGATAGTTGTGCAGTTGGTGATAAGGGTTAAATGTCTTCAAAGGATAATGGCGGTGGGCTATCTTTAATATGAATTAGGTTAGTTGGATTGCAATGCTGCTGCAGTTGGGTAGTGATTCGTAAAGACTGTAGCCAACTTTAGCATTTGGGTTTCATTTTTGGTTAAAAGGTGTGTTGCAGGGGAGTCGTTATGGGCCGGATAGTGTGAAGTTTAGGGAGTTGGTATTTGTTTGTGGCTTAGATTGTCTCTGAGACAATTTCACAAACAGGTGGTCATCAAGTGGTGAGAGTGACTTGGCAATTGGTAAAGTGGTTGATTTTGTGATTGAATTGCTTTAGGGTGTCAAAGATTAAATGGAGAGTGGGCGAGGTGGGTGATTCTATGGCTGAATTGCGTCTGAGACAATTCGTCGAACATCAGGTGGGCCAGTTTTGGGAAGGCAGAGTTTTGATAAAGGTGTTTGGTCAATGACAGTGGATTGTGTTCGTTGGCAATTGTGAAGGGTTGATAGGCTTCGGAGGTGTAAGATGCTTGAGATATGTTTCTTAGCCATCTAGTCAAGCACCTGGTAGGCAGGTATTGATAAATGAATAAAAAATATTAAATAAATAAAGAAAAGGATTAAAAATTTGAAATTAAAATAAAAAAATTAAAAAGAAACGCAAAATTTAAAAAAATATGACCTGACTTTAAATCCATCATTTTTATTGATATGGTGACTAGCATAATGCAATGCAGGAGGAGATTTTCTCTTGCATTGAATTAACGTTGTTTCTTTTTTTTTCTTTATGATTGATTTTTTTAAAAATTAAAATTAAATAAAATTAAATAAATAATAAAAAGCAAAACTTAAGATGTAAGAAAAATTAAAATATCTTTTTAGAAATTTAAGATAAATAAAATATAAAATAAAATTGCTTAAATTCAAATAAATCTTGAGGTGCCTCTCAAGAGAGCTTTTTTAACGTCATATTAGTTAAACAAGAAAAAAAATTCACTTGACTTGCTCCTAGTAAATGGGCTCAGTCAGCTCAATTTCTTCTGCAGTTTCAACTTGTAAATTGTCATAATATGGTTTCAATCAGTGTCCATTAACATTAAACACTTTAAAAGTGTCTAAGCTTTGAATTTCTATTGCCTGATGCGAGAAAACATTAGTAAAAACAAACAGACCTATCTAATGAGATCGTAATTTACTAGGAAAGAACTTCAATTTAGAGTGGCAAAGATGGACTTTTTGAACTAATAAAAATTCTTTTCTATTTAACATTTTATCGTTCAAGGTCTTAGTCTTATCTTTACAAATTTTAGCACTCTCATAAGCATCATTATACATCTCTTCCAATTCTTGCAATTGTAAATTTTGATTACTTCCAGGCTCAGTTAAATCCCAATTGCATTGTTTAACGACTTAGTAAGTTTTATGTTCTAATTCTACTAGAAAATGACAAAGTTTTTCGAAAACTAACCTGTATGGTGACATACTAATCGGGGTTTTGTATGCTATCCTGTATGCCCATAATGCATCACCTAAACACAAACTCCAACCTTTCTTGTTGGGATTAACTACTTTTTCTAAAATTGATTTAATTTCCCTATTAGAAACTTCAATTTGTCCACTTTTCTGAGGATGGTATGCTATCAAAGTTCGATGTGTAAGGCCATATTTCTTCAGTAGAGCCCCAACAATTTGGTTACAAAAATGCGTCCCACTGTCACTGATTATTGCTTTAAGCACTCCAATCCTGACAAAAATTTGAGACTTAACAAAATTTATGACAACTTTAGCATTATCAGCATGAGTAGCCTTAGCTTTAACCCATTTTTAAACACAATCCACAGTAACAAGAATATAAGTCTTACCAAAAGAGGAAGGAAAATGGTCCATAAAATCAATTCTCCAAACGGAAAAAATTTCACATATTAGGATACTTTTGAGAGGCATTTGGTCTATTTTTCCTAAACCACTTATTCTTTGACATCGATTGCAAGTCTTACAAAATATATAAGCATTAGAAAATCGTTTAGGCCAAAACAAACCACAATCAATCACTTTATGGGTTATCTTTTTGGGACCAAAGTGTCCACCGCACACAAAGGAATGGCAAAAATTCATTATATGGTGAATTTCATCATCAGACAAACTTCTCCTAATAATTTGATCAGCAAAATATTTCCATAGATGTGACTCGTCCCATGCATAATAGTTAGCCTCTCTTTTAATTTTCCATTTTTTAGCTCTTGATAAAATACTAAGCAAAGACTTAGTAAACAAAAAATTAACTATGTCAGCATACTAAGGTGTTACATGTTCAGTGACGAATAAATCCTCATATGGGAATCCATCTTTCAATTTGTCTAAGGTGGTGTCCAAATGGATGCTACTAAGGTGATCTGCAACCAGATTTTCAGTTCCCTTTTTGTCTCAAAACTCTACGTCAAATTCTTAAAACAGTAGAATCCAAAAAATAAGTCGTGGCTTTGCTTCCTTTTTGAACAAAAAATACTTCAACGCGACATGATCTAAATAAACTATAACATGTGTGCCCAATAGCTATGAACGAAACTTCTCTAGCCTAAAAGTAATTGCCAATAATTCTATTTCCGTTGTTGAATAATTTTTCTAGATGTCATTTAGCATCATGGAAGCATAGCAAATCACATGTGATGCTTTGTTCCTTCTTTGCCCTAAAACAACTCCTACTGCATAGTCACTTTCTTCGGACATTATCTCAAGTGGAAGATTCCAATTTGGGGGTTAGATTAATGGAGTTGAAATTAGTTTCTTTTTAGTTCATCGAATGCTTTCCTACAAGCTTCGTCACACTTGAACTTCACATCTTTTTGAAGAAACTTGTATAAAGGTTAGGTGGTCTTTAAAAAAACACTTAATTAAGTGTCAATAGAAACCTACATGTCCAAGAACAAAAAAGAACTTCCTGAACATTGACGGGGTAAGGAAGAGATTTAATGATGTCTATCTTTGCCTTATCAACTTCAAGTCCCCCAGAAGACACAATATGCCCTAATATTATCCCTTGATCAACCATAAAATGACATTTTTCATAATTTAGAATTCAGTTATGACTAATGCATTTCTTCAAAAGTTTATCAAGGTTAATCAAGCAAGTATCAAAATACTCACCATAGATTGTAAAATATTCCATAAAAAATTCAATGTCGTCATCAACATAGTAAAAAAAAAATAGTTGCCATACACCTTTAAAATGTGGTGGGTGTATTATATAATCCAAATGGCATTCCTCGATACGTAAAGGTGCAAAAAGTACATATGGACGTCATTTTCTCTTGATCCTCTAATGCAACAAAAATTTGGTGATAACTCGAATAACCATCTAAAAAACAATAATGAGTTTTTCCCATAAGTTTTTCAAGCATCTGGTCAATAAAAGGAAGTGGAAAATGATCTTTATGAGTAATAAAATTTAACTTCTTGTAATCTATACAAACCCTCCCCCCATTTTGCACAGAGGTGGGTACCAATTCACCTTAATCATTCTCTACTATGGCCACTCTAGTTTTTCTTAAAGACCACCTGTACTAGGCATACTTATTTATTATCTAAGATAGGATAAATTATCCTAGCATCTAGTAGCTTCAAATTCTCCTTTTGACTACCTCCATCATTGGTGGGTTCAATTTTATCTAGGGTTGTCTTATTTCTTGAGCCCCATCTTCTAATAAGATCCTATGCATATAAATTAATGGGCTAATTTCCTTTAAATCTGCCGTAGTCCATCTAAAAGCATCTTTGTGATATTTCAACATACCCAATAATTGTTTTTCTTGCAAAGATATTAGTCTACTCAAAATAATAACAAAAAGAGTTTTGTGCTCACATTTTTCAAGTTACCTAAAAGAACCTTTAATTCCAATTATGGGGGTTGTATAAGAGATAGTAACAACTTTAAATTATTTCTAGTTAACTTCAAAAAACATACCTATTCCTCCAAGTATTTGCTCTACTTTAAAAATTGGATAGTGGTATCTAGCTCCTCAAGAATGACAAGATAATAAGCTATTTTTTTTCCTTTCTAGATACCCAAGCTATTTTCTAACGCAATCCCTAATTTATTTAGTCCATGTAAACAAAATGTTTTTTACACTAAAGTATCAAGAAAACTCATAGAAATAAAAGATTGATCATCGTTAAGAAATTTCATGGCATCATAAATATTAAATTTAATCACATCAATTTTTGTTCTAAAAGTTTTCAAAAACGATCTTCCCAATAAAATTGGGACTGAAGTGGATGAATCTTCATTACCTATCTGTAAAACATAAAAATAAGTGGGAAAGATCATATTATCGACTTATACTAAGGCATCCTAAAAAAAAACCTTCGAATAGGCATTAGAATGATCAACAAGTTGAATTATCACACTAGTTTCTTTCAAGTGCCCCATGTTCAAAGATTCATAAAGAGGTTAAAGCATAATATTAATCAATGCACCTAAATCCAAGAATGCTTTCTCAATTTTAAGATTCCCTATTTTACAGGGGATTGTAAACATACCTAAATCTTGACACTTAGAAGGTAATTTCTTTTGAAACACAACATAAACATTTTCATGCAATAGCACCTTTTCATTGCCCCTCAATTTTCTCTTTAAGGTAGAGAGTTCCTTAAGAAATTTAGAATAAAGAGGAATTTTTTCAATAGCATCAAGCAAAGAAATATTTACTTGTACCTTGTGAAAAGTCTCTAGAATTTCTTTCTCTTACTCTTCCTTATTTTTCGTAGTAAAATGGCTAGGAAAAGGAGGTTGCACACTGAATAGGCATGACAATGTAAGAATCACTCTCCTTTTTCTCTTGTGACTACTTTGGAACTTCTTTCTTTACTTCTTCTTCAATCTCTCGCTTAGAAACGTTGGGGCAGGTTCCTTTAAATCTTTTCCACTTCAAAGTGTTATAGCACAAGAATTTTTATTTAGGTTCTCCTCAGGTTGAGAACGAAGTTTCCCTGAATTTTGTGCCTCTAGCCTGTTAATTGCAATCACCATTTGGCTCATTTGAGTCTAAAGTTTCTGTATGCTAGTTTGCATATCTTACTAAAAGTTTAGAGTATTTTTGGCCAATGATTTAACTATATATTCCAGAGACTTATTTCCACTAGATTTTTCCCCATTTGTTGTTGTACTCTAGGGACATAAGGTTGCTTATATGGCTAAAAATTAGAACCCACTTATTGTCCTCGATTGTTGCCATAATGAAGATTCGAATGATCTCGCCAACCCGAATTATATGTGTTTGAAAATGGGTCATACTTTCTTGGAGGTTGTGCAAGAAAAAAACCCATTGCCTTTGCTTCTTCAACTTGATCTTCTTATGTAGTGGGACACATATTCGTGCGATGGCTAACCATAGAACAAATACCATGAGCCTTAACTTCTTCTTTCCTAGATATCGTAAGCTGACGCACCAAAGAAGTGAAACCATCTAATCTTCTTTCCAGCAATGAAACTCCCATCTCATTAACGTGTCTTGAGCCATAATCATTTCGAGCTCCAAAATGTTGAGAGTTAGAAGCCATAATTAATATCAAATCCCATGTAGTTATTGATGTCTTATTAACTAAAGCTCCTCCACTTGCAGCATTAATCACACCACTTTTAGTTGATAAAAGACCTTCATAAAAATATTAGATTAATAACTGATCACTGATTTGATGGTGAGGGTAGCCTACACACAGCTTCTTAAATCTATCCCAATATTCATATAAAGAGTCTCTGGTATTCTATCAGATACCATATATCTCTTTTCTGATATTGGCGGCCCTGGAAGCTGGGAAAAACTTCTCTAAAAATAACTTATTCATCTCTGCCTATGTTGTAATACTTCTAGTAGGTAATAATATAACTAGTTTTGGGCATCATCCTTCATAGAAAATGGAAAAGCCCTCAATTTTATCTTCTCTTCGATGACATTTGTAGGCTTCATTCCCATGCAAACATCATCAAACTCTTTCAAGTGCTTATAAGTATCTTCTCCTAATGTACCTCGGAAACTGGGTCGCAAATGAATCAATCCTTATTTCAGCTCAAAAGCATTTTTGTCACCTAGATTCAAAAAATTAATACATTGAGGATATTGGTCTTTAGCTAGAGAAGCCAGTTGATGTAAAGTGCGATTTGCAGCCATGTATCTTTCCCTCTATCATTCTTCTCTTAGTACTTGTTGTCTTTCTTTCATCTATTTTCTTAATGCCTTTACTGTTTTCTCAATTTCGAGATTATACTGCAAATTCTAAGATTGATTTGAATGCGTAGTATACATAAATTGTCAAAAATTCCCAGGCAATGGTGTTAAAATTTGGTGTGTACTGTTGCCTGCAAACAAATATAAAAGAAAACCAACTTCCTATAACACAAATTAATGTGTAGTGGAAAGTAGGGATCGTTCCCACGAGAATTTAGACATTAGTAGTTACGTAATAAAAAGTGAGGTTTTAAGTTGGGAATTAAACAAAATTTAAATGAAATACTAAATTAAAAAATAGCTAATAATAAAATAATGAGAATTTGACAAATAATAGGAACAAATCATGGTTTACGTATTCCTTCGTTATTGAACTTGAGTTGCTCATCGACACTAAAATAATTAGATTATGAATTAAACATTCATTATGGTAATTTTATTTACTTATTTTTTCTTATGTTTAGTTAAATGAAAATTGTTTTTGCCTTAACCCTTATTAATTAATAACCTAGATATGATCTCATATTTAATTAATTAGTAGCTTGACGAATCAAGAAAATTGACGAACTAAACAACATACATACAATGTATATTTAGCCTAGAAAATTATTTTTCCTAGAATAAAGTCCCTAAGGTAGTAGAAAAAAAATCCTAGTTCCTACTTTTGATTAGATGGATTAAACGTCAACCTGTTTAATCTAGCAATTGATTGAAATAAAATCTCAAACAAATTGCAAACCTAGTTGTAAAATCAAACAATCAAAGAATAACCCAGAAAAATAATTAATATTTCGCATATATATTGATTCAAATAAATAACAAAGGTCTCATAATATTTATAGTTCTATAACTAGGTTTCGTAAACTAAGAAATAAAAAGTTAGTTACCTAACATAATAAAAATCCTCCTAGTTAATTTTTTTCTTCCTTTTCTTCTGCTCACGTCCTTCTCTTTATTGTTGCACCTGGTTTTCTTCTTCTAGATGTATATTCTATTTTTTTAGATGCAGCCAAGTTCTTCACGCTTGTCCTAGATGTTCTCCTTTAATTTTGGTGGCCGCCTCCTCCTTTATTATGGGCCTGTCTTTCTTTTTGGATTCTTTGTGCAGCCTTTCATTTCCGTTTAAGTTGCATTTCTTCCCCATTTTTGGTAGCCCACTTATGTTCATTTTTTCTTCTTGGTGCATGTCCCTTTTGCTTGGGTTTTTGGCAGCGCACATTCTTTGTTTCAACCATGTTATAGCTTGGTTTTTGTATAGCCAATGATTTTTTCTTTTGGAGCCCACAAGACAACAAATCTTTATAGCCTAAGTTTTATTTTTTTGCTTTCCAGTCTAAGTCTCCTTTTTTGGTTAGATAGGACCTCATTCTAACTGATTCTACAACCTTAAAATAAAAGGCCAAAGCCCAGAAAGAAATGTCTAAAAATAATGCTACTGACTATCACTACATGAGGCGATGTCTAGCAATGTCCAACCCCCTGATTCAGCTTTTCTTGAACCAAAAATTATGCAATTCTTGACCCTTGAATCATAACTATAGCCTGATATAAAACAAGACTAAATTTCATTAAGTATACCTTCAAACCTAAAAAAATAATAAATAAAACACACAAAAGACAAAAAATAAAGACACTAAAATGTTATTATATATAACATTATTATATAGAGGCAGTTAAGTGATCAATATAGGATTTATTACCTTAAAATAATCAGTTTTATATAAGATAAAGGTTTGTTATTTATTGCATTGAGGTTTTATGTTAAGTAGTGTCCTTAATTTTATATGAGTTTACCTAGACATGGTTTAGTCTCTTTAAGCCTTATTAAACTCTTTAATGTTACAAAATTAGGTTGGAAAAGTTTGATAAATAAAGAATCATGAGTTTAGGCATGATGAATGGTGATTGATAGGGTAATGCAAATGACTTTGTAATAATTTTAAGCTAGGCAAAGATAAGATGATGTGGATACTGTTGCGTTGGTTAGGTGACTTTAAAATTTACGGGCGTTTGAAATGATTTTTACTTTTAACCAACGTGTTCTTAAGG
>JAOXYD010151645.1:0-10482 GCA_028565735.1 Pinacopodium congolense | reverse complement strand
ATTAAGTTAAAAATTACACAATATAATATATTTATAGACTATTTTAAAAATTTTATAAAATTTAAATTTAAATTTATAATTTTAAAAAATTATTTAAAATAATACTAATATTAATTATACTATTACAATACTATTTTAAAAATAAATTCCTAATGTATTTAAAACATAGCACACATCTGTAGAGGCATAGGTCAGCTCATCAACCCCGAACTTTACAAGGCTTTGAAGTCCATCCCTCTTTTTATTTGCAGGCCTATTGAGTACCTTCATTTCAGTAACTGGGTCTTAGCAATGAAACATGAGGTCTTTGTTCGCTTTTCCCTTAGAATTCCTTAACCTTCAGGCTTTCATCTATCTTGGACTAAACAAACCAAAGAGTTGCAGGGAATAAAAGCGTAATAGGAAAAGGACCTTAAATTATTATTTTAGTGATATTTATAATTATTATAAAAATAGCTTAATGTACTATTAAATAATTTATGATATATATAATAATAATAATAATTTAAATTTACGATACATATATATTTTAAGCAATATTTGATTATAGTTATCACAATAATAGATCCTATTTTTTCCATTAAAAAACAAAGAAACAGTTTACACGCAAAAGATGATTCTGGTCCCTGGATGGCACCAGGTATTTGAGTGGAAAGCTTCGATCTTTGCATAGACTTTTTGTTTCCTTCTAAGCCTACTTGCTGTCGCTCTCTCTCTCTCTCTGCAAGTAAATTTATCCCAGACACTAGAAAAGCTAGGCTCCTTTTCTTGGCATGCTTTACAGGAGTGATACGGATACACTATACATAATGATAATGAATGGAGATGACAAGAGCTAGCTGCTTTTTCTTTTTCTTCTAATTTCCCCAAAGTCTGAAAGCCTACCAGCCATACGTTTACAGAGAAATTTTACATCGGAGGTTTGCCTATACACTTGTGACTCGTGCCATGATCTTTCTGGCTTTCTGACTATTATTCCACCCTTGTTTTCTTTTTTTTTTCCCCTTCTCTCGTGAAATATATGCCAACCTTGTTTGTTCCTTTCATTGATTTTATTTACTTCAGGATGATAGGATGATTTTATTTAATTGGTTAAAATTTTTTAATTGACATAATTTCGTTTATAAAAATCATTATTTTTAAAATTAAATCGAACATCGAACTGGTAAAATGAAAAGTTTAAAATTTAGAGGTTCAACTAATATTAAGTTGGTATAAAATTAGTATTGAATCGGTATAGGGAATCTAATATATAAATTATAAAAATAAGTAAAAATATATTATAAAATTAAACATATAATAAAAATATAAATAAAATACTAATATTTATTATTATGTGATTAATAAATAATAATTCTAATTAAAATTGAATCTAATATAAATTATTAAAAATAATAACAATAATTAAAATTATATTTCTAAATAACATTATATCTTATCTTCATCAAAAAATTAAAATCCTTAAATGTTATATAAAGATTTGTAAACCACACTTGTATATAATATTTGCATTAATATTTTTTTATTATATTTAAATAAATTATAAATAAGTAAATTATAAAATTATTTTTAAAATAATATATTATATTATTAAATAAGATAGTAATTAACTTCTAGTAGAGTAAATATTTCTAATTCATTATTCGTTATAAATGTATTTTTTATAAATTATCCTTTTAAATTCATTATAATTAAGATTAAGTAATGATTTTTCTTTTTCTCCGATTCAAAATAGTATAATTAATAATACAATTGATAATTAACTGATCGTATCGCTTGACTTATAACCAATTAAATCTCTAAAAGCGTGAGACTTATAACCAATTAAATCATTTGGTTAAATAAAAATCAAAGTTTTTTTATTAAGAGATTTTTTCTTAATAAAATCGAATCGGTAAACTGAAAGGTTTATTGGATTCAACTAGACAAATCGAAAGAATTTTTAAAACACCAATAAAAATAGTTTGAAGGAAAATTTTGTTACCTAAAATTAATAGTTAACTGTAGTATCAATTATAGAAATGTGATTAGGTCCTAGTCTTGGTTAAAAAAGTGAAAATAGTTAGGAAGATGGGCTTGTTTATTTTCATTTATATTTTAAATTTTTGTCTCTATATTTTTAAATATAGAAATTAATTAAAAAAATTTCGCTACAATTTGTTTTAATTTTTATTTTCAAAATTAGAAAAACTAAGATAGAAATAGAAAATTAAAAATATATATTTTCCACGTATTGAAAACAAGTTTTGAAAATAAACTATATTAAATAATTAATATACTATATTAACTAATATATATTTTTAAGGTATATAAGATTATCTAAGTATAAAAATATGAATTTATTTAATATTTAATTGTCATTACTAAATTATGGCTAGTTTTTTTTAATTTTCTGTTTTTATTTTTTAAAATATAAAAATCAAGGGAAGAAAAACCTATTTGCTACTTCCTGTTATGGTTTTCTATTTTCAAAATCAAGAAAATAAAAAACCTATGTGTTACATTATATTTTGGTTTTCTGTTTTCAAAATTAAGAAATCAAAATAAACAAAAAGATTTAAAAAAAAATTGTGTTTTCTACATTTTGAAGATAAATCTTTAAAAAAAAATTTTTGTATTAAATAATTGATATAATCTATTAATTAATATTTTTAAAGGTGTATAAAAGTATTTTAATATAAGAATTTGAATTTATTATTTATTTATTTATTTTTTAATATTAGTTTTTTAATCACAAATTTCAATCAAACATGCTTTATTTTTAAAGTTTATTACAAATGTCAATTAAACATATTTCTGTTTAAAAAATAATTAAAAATTAAAATTAAAAAAAGAAATAAAAACCAAAAATCGTAACAAAAATAAGTAATACTAAATGATCCTTTAAATTTAAATTTATCTAAATATATTTTTAATTTTATTTTTTATTATAAATATCAATTAAATATGTTTGTATTTTTCTTTAAAAAATAAAAAATAAAAATCATAAATAAAAACAACAAAAAGTAAAAGTATTAACAAACAGTTGTTAATTATATTATCTGCAATTTGTTTCTCTTGTCAAGTCTTATTATCGAGTAAGAACAGTCTTAATCGAGTCAATCACCGTCAGTTCTGTTTGTTTCTTCTCTTGTTGTCGCAAGAATTCAACTTCTTCTTTGCTAGTTCCATCAGCTCCTCGCACCGTCAATGTTTTGTTTTTTTGTCACTAGATCTATCACTTGTAGTCGGAGTTTTGCCAAATTTGCTCCACTGACCTCATATTCTCTACCAAATCTATCCTTGGCCATTTTTATCATTCTCCTCCTTTTGTTCGTTGGCGTGTTGTCGCACTTTCCCTTATGTTAAGTAAACCACAACAAACGAGCCTGAACTTTTCTAATAGATTTGCTCCTTCATTCACTATCACTAGACTGTTGATTTTGGTGCCTTGACATCGCACTTTTCTTTTCATCAGATCTGTCATCCATTGTATTCTACTTCAAATATATTTTCTATATATTTGTTGTTAGTTTTCTTCTCTCAAAACCCAAAACCAGTATAGGCTTCAATGGGTGAATAGTCATCCTTCATGACTTGCTTATGCCCTCTCCCTCATTCAGCGTGTGACTTTTTGAAGGCGATTGACTGTTTTGGGTCTTGAGTGTTAAATATTTTGATAGAGGTATGTGGAATTTAGATTGAGGACTCTCGTGAATTTAGATTTTGAAGACTAAATTTAACTTACTGAGTGTATAAAACATATAGTGGTTGTAATACAAGAAAATAATTATTTAGTTGTAATAATAAGAGAGAAATTTGTTTAACTGACAATGCTATCTTATAACAATCACTATAATCATTGGAGTATGTTGATGACAAAATTTTTTCAAATCAAAGAAATATTAACAAATAGCCTCCGAAAGTTATAATGAACTAGCAGCAGGAACAATATTGACAAACATACAAAAATCATATCTTGAAAGATCAGATTAAAGAATCTAAAGATAAAAAATTATCATTTTTAAGTAACTAATCGACTAATTTTGAATACTTATCTTTTTAAGGATACTTGAAAGTAAAGTTGAGATTCTATAAAAAGAAATTTTAAGAAATAGAAAGGGTTCAGGAACAATAACTTTAGTCATTTTGTCAAAACTTTGAGTTACTTTTAATGAAACTAGAGAATTAGTTTATGATTTTTCTAAAAGACAATGGTAATTGTCAATAGGATATGTTTTTATAGTCAAAGGATGGAGGTTGAAATAGTAGTCGAGAAAATTCTTCATTCAATGACATCTAAGTTCATTTATGTTATTTGATCAATTGAAGAATCAAATATCTTTTTCACTTAATAGGTTGCACTACTCTCTATTAGTATATAAGTAGAAGATGAATCAACAACAAGAGACTGAAAAGCAATCATCCAAGATCTCATCAAAAGATCACTATTTACCAAACAAAGTTGATAAAGGATGGAGTAAGGAAGAGATTGTGGTAGAGGAGGTAGAGAATATGATGATTGTGGAAATCACCAATAGTATCAAGAGAATCAATTTCAAGGAAAAAGAAGAGGACATGGAGGATATCAATCAATATATAAATCAAATGTAAAGTGTTATAGATGTCATTGTTATGGCCATTATAAATTAGAATTTCAAACTAATTTGAATAAACAAAGAGAAGAAAGAACTAATTTTATAAAGAAAAAAGAAGAGATATCTTTTTTGATGGCATATAGTGTAAAAAAGAATCTTGTTACAATATGTGGTGTTAAGATATTAACTTCAACAATCACATATATAAAGATAAAGAGATATTTTCTGAATTGGAAGAGTCATTTCATAATACAATGAAGTTTGATGATAAAACTGACTTGTTAAATAATTAATTAATGATTTTGTGATTTGGGCTTGTTTTTTCAGTTTTGAATATTTACGAAATTGAAGATATTTGTTATATTTTTTTAATTGATAATTTAGATTTTCAAAATGTTGTAGTTGTTGAGATATATTTTGATTAAATTATAAACAATAAAAACAGTTGTGATTCATTCGTCTAATTGAGATTTAATTTGTAATGCTACTTGTTCTAAATTCTGAACTTGTTGTTTAAGTTTTCTGATTTAAGATTTTGAAAGTCTTAGAGATGAGCAAAAACAATTAAGTAAGTCTCTTAAAAAGGAAAGACAACGAGTAATAGAATATAGGGATAAGTACTTTGCAATCAAGGAGAAAGTTGACATTTAAGAAAGTCATGCAAATCAAAGAGATTGAAGAACTCAAGAGAAAGCAAAATGAATATTTACAAGAGTTAGTAATACATAAAAAGCTTCTTTAGTAAGAGATTAAAGGAGAAAAGACTGCTTATTTGGAATTGGAAAGGAAAGTTCATACACAAACTAGTGTTGTAGGAGATTAAACTTTTTTTATCAAGGAATAATTCTTCTTTAGACATATTTACTAGTAAGTTGAAGAAAGGGTAAACTTAGAGCATGTTTGAATTGTATTCCGTTTTTTGATTTGGTTTTTGAATTTTCTAAATACAAAAATTGATAAAGAACATTATAGAAATTGAAAAAAAAACACAATAATACAACAAAGAAATTGAGACATACAACACAAAAATATATAAAAATACACAAAACCCCATATAAAAATACAACAACCACAACTAAAAGCTCAATCAAACGACCCCTAAGACTGTCAGATCTCACTTGAAGGAGTTATAGATTTCGACCATGGATATAGATTACTTGAAAACATCTATGGACCTATCATTAAGATTGTCAACTAAGCCTACCTGAAAGCAATGTTTTAAATACTATATCGGTAACAGTACCAGATTTATCTTTAAAATGATACTGTATCGATACAGGTCAATATCGATACCATTTCAGATAATTTTTTAAATTATAAATTAGTTATCAAATTTTATAAAATTTGTAAAATTGTCTATAAATGTATTATATTGTGTAATTTTTAACTTTAAACCAAAAAAGGTCAAAATACAAAATTAAAATTTTTTTTTACCCAAATGACTGATACTGACCAATATTTAAATCCGTTCCGACATACATCAATTCCGTACTAAATTCAGACTTAAAAACCTTGCTTGAAAGTAGTCAAATAATGCCTTATGAAAGGTGAAACAGTTGAAGGTGAAATAGTCACCTATTGAAGAAAAAAAACATACTTTTTAAAAATTTTTGGATAAATTGAAAAAATATTTAGAGAAGTCTATTTTGAAAAATGCATTAGTAAAAATAGAAACTTTCAATTCAAGGAAGGAGGCTAGAAATAATTAAAATATGTTTATGATTAGTTAGTTTTAGTAATTATATTGAATACATATTACTAATAGTGTAGCATTGGTGACAATTGTGTTTTGGTTAGAATTCTAATAGAATAGTAAGACTTCTATTAGATTAATACTTGTTATGTATTGACCCTTATAAAAGATTTTCAAGAATTAAGAATAAAGTGAGTCGAATATTTAGCTGAATATTTTACTCTAACTTATTGAAGAAATTTAAGAAGTTTTTAACAACCACAGTTTTTAGTTCGTGGTTTCATTGAACTATATTATCTAATTGTTTATTATAATAAGTGATTTAAGGGATAATTATTTACCTAAAAAATAACAGTTACATTTCATTCAATTAAAGGATTAAAACAACGGAATTTGGTTAAAAAATGGCATAATTGAAATAGTGTTTCTAGTGGAATAATAATTTATAGCTAAAATGGAAGATTGCTCCAGGTGTGGTCTTCTCCATTGCAGGTTTTTCGGCATCTAAGCTCTAAAGTCTACCAAAAGGAATCAGTCAGCGTACGGCTATCAAGATACCGCATCTTAGTCTCTGTCGCAGTCTTCAATTTTGATAAATAGTTGCTTATTCAGCCTCTTCCCCTTATACTTTCCCTTCCCTCCAAACGTATTTCCACGGTAAAACCAAAGTAAGTTTTGTTAGATTTCATATGGAAGTATTTTTATTACCAGAAATTTATGTTAACAAAATTTAGCATATGTTCCACGCACCTAAACAGGTTCTCAATTCAAATTTAATTAATTATACTTTATAATTTAAAGATTTATTTAACTAAAACTAAAATTAGCAATACTTAGTGATTTTTTAATAAATTTAATGATCAAATATGACTTCTTGTAAAAAAAATCAAGAATAAAGAGTAAACGAACGCGATCCGTGTGTTCACCTGAATTCCACCATATAAACCCCTCCACTGTCTCAGGAGTCAGGAGAACACAAATAGTTACAGGATCATAACTCTTTACAAAAACACGAATTGCAATGGCACACCAGCCAAACATTACAATGGCGAAACGTTTCAAGCTCAAACTCTCCCGGCTAATACCATCATTCAAATTCTGTCGCTCCAAAGACACATCATCTCTCCCATCAGATCCTGTTCCTTCATGTCTTGGTCTTTCTCCGGCAGTCAATCTCCACCCACCAGCCAAATCACCCCATCACTCCATCAAACACCGCGCTTCCTCGGTGTGCACATCGGTCGGCTGCGGTTTAAGCTCCTCCTCCACCGATAATGCTTCTGACGCAGACCGTTTTAAGTCTCCATGGCTACCCCCGACGCCGGTCTTCTATTGGGAAAGGGATGATAAGTGGCATGCGGTAGCCAAAGTCTACGAAGAAAATTGTCCTCCTCGCCGGAAAATCTATAACTCCTGTTACTCTGGGGACTACATGAACGAAGTCCACGTAGTACTTCCGTCGCCGCCAACTCCGAGCTTGACAAGGAGAAAACGGCGAGTCAAGAAGAAAAAAACGACACCAAGAACTCGTATCAGTACCTCGTCTGCTGACAGCGAGTTGTTTAGTAGTGAAGGTTTTGACGATGATAAAGACGTAAAAAATGAAGAAACAGAGACGTTGGTCTCATCTTCTAGGAGTTTTTCAGCTAATTCGTTGTCGAAATTCGTCAAACCGCATCTGGAAACCATTCATGAATCTCCCTTTAATAGTCGGAAAAAAGTTAAAAAGGAAAGACGGAGCTCTTCAAGGAAAAGGGCAAGAAGGAACAAATTGAGAAAGAGCTTTGAGTCATTGTCACCGGCGAGACTTTCCCGGTTTCAGTGGCTGATACCGTGCACGGTGGACGGGAAAGTTAAGGAAAGCTGCGCGGTGCTGAAAAAGTCCAACGATCCGCACCAGGATTTCAAGAGATCTATGATCGAGATGATAATTGAGAAGCAGATGTTTGAAGATAAAGATTTGGAACAGCTCTTGCATTGTTTTTTGTCTCTGAATTCTAGGCATCATCATGTTGTGATCGTCGAAGCTTTCGCCGAGATTTGGGAGGCTTTTTTCTGTAGAAGGTCGATTTCTCATGCACTGTCCAGAGATCATTAAACTATGCACTGATTCTATGATCAAGATCTTGTTCTCTCTTTCTATTTAATTACTTATCTTGGATTTTCATGTAACGTAACCATTCTGATATAATTATGAAACAAAGTTCCAAAGACAACTTCAGTGTCCGTTGTGAGACAACCCAGAAGGTAACCATATAATCTTGGAGACGGCCGCTACCTAGTGATTTCTGTCAGGGTACGACTCGAAGAAGGTCACAAAATCAGTTAAGTTCCATACTGAATAAAAAGGTTTGTGTGCACGTACTGAAGTTTTCTAGCGTTATCCTTGCTCTAGGTCTTCGTTGCTATGGAGGTTTTAGGCCAAGGTGGAGTCCATTATTGTTCTATCGAACCTAGAGCCTGAACTTTCAATGACTAGATTAGAAGGTTAATTTGGGTGCAGAAAACTCTAGTCAGATTAAAGACGAATTCTGCAAAAGTTCACCTCATTAAAGTGTCCTCTATTTGAGGAGCAAACTTTTGACTTAAGCTAGGGAAGAAGAAGACGTATGAAAGTTTTGCCTTATGTTTGTCATTATTTATTTGCAGGACTTTTCTCACGGATGGAAGCCATTAAAGTAGGATATCATCAACCACTGGATACTACGAGAAACAGTCATTGTGAACTAGGCACAAGCGAAAAGCCACAGCAAGAATGATGTTGGAAGTGTGGCGGTTAAAGAGAAATGGTCTCCTACCTCCATACCATTTCACATGATGCTGTTCACCTAAGGTTGGTCCAATGTGCTCCGTTTGGTTGGTAACGACCATCATTCTCACAGCTAAGAGTGTGGCTACACTTTCTACCAACATAAAGATTCATAGTATTTGATCATTTAGTCCACTATCATATATGTCGTTAAATTAATACATTACAACGTAGCCAAATGAAAAGATAAAAAAAGTAAATAAGATGGAATAAGCCAATTCCATGCATATAATCACCTACTGTAAGATGATGGTCACAAGAAGATTTGCCATACACATGCAAATATAGGACTATGCAATCCATAGTGCACTCGACATCAGGTGGCCTATTCTGGTTCACAACTATGCTCGTTTGTCGTGCAAATCTTATGCTACTCTGCTTCACCATTAACCTATTGTAAAAGTGAAAACAAAAGCACCCAAACGAAATAGGATATGTTACCGTGAATTGTAGACTCCCCTGCCAGCCTAAGAATTTACTACGAGACGACGAGATGATAAATTTTAACTGTAAGTGGTAAATTTCAGTGAGCCAACAACGAACAAGGTATCAGAGATTCTTTAACCAAACGGCGGAAAAACTGAACTCAGATTTTCGCACTTGTTCCAATAAAAACAACAGCTTTATAATGTGCGGGAGAGATGAGATTTAGGCCCAGACTATCACATATCCTTTTCGGCGTGCTTTGCAATCTTTCTTAACGAGTTAGGCAAGACTCAGAGCCTGGTCATAGGCCAGTTCAAGGATTTAGGCCCAGTCTTACTAGTGGGCTTCCCTACGTTCTCCAAGAAACTAATGGACCAAGTGCTGGCTGTAAAAACAAATGTGTCCAAGATGCCGTGGCTAAGTTTGGGTTATTTCTTGATTTGGATGGACCTCCTGCTTTGGGGGGCCGCGTTTTCCTTACCCCATGGGAAAGGTTCCACAAGCGGCAGGTTCATGTAAATGTCTTCCAGTTGTTAAACAACACTACCAAGGAAAGAAAAATGTGCACTGAGTTTGTAAAACCATTTAGAGTTACGTATGCTGGAGTCAATTCGACGAGAGCTAAACGGGAGCTCAAACTCAGGACTGTTAGATACCCGATTGGAGTATTCCTCATATCATTTAGAGCAGTTCGGTCCTAGAAGTGATAAAATTCGTTCGCGGTCATGTTTTGTATTTTGCTAAATTATAAAATAAAACGTGTTATAAAATTAATTTAATATAATTATGCTAAAATAATTTTTTGCTCTCTTCGAATCTTCTTATTCGGTCATTTGCCCCCTGTTTGGAACAAATGAATGTAAAATTTAGAATTCATTTGCAAATAAATTCTCTTGTTTGGATAGTTATCATTTAAAATATGGAATTCAATTGAATTACTCATAATCATGTTTGGAACAAATCTATAATTGAAAATT
>JAOXYD010151634.1:0-10482 GCA_028565735.1 Pinacopodium congolense | reverse complement strand
AAAAGAAGATCAAGTTAGTTAGGCTTAGGAAAGATCTTAAGTTGTAAGTCTTCTTGATCTTAATCAATACTTGAAAATGGCTCTCACATTTGTATGATCATTGCATATAGGCATTTAGGATTTGAATTGTAGTTTTAGTGATCAACTTGATTGGATTATGGCCTTACTATATTAGGAATTGAATTAGGTTGACATATAGGTTAATTGTTGATTTGTTTATGCAACATGAATTATTTAAATATGTTTGATATGTTTAAGATTAATTGAATTATTGCTTGAATTATTTCTATGTTTCTCAATTTTGAGCTAGTAAAACAATTTTTATTGATTCAAAATTATTTTACATGTTTTGCTTAAGATCTCAAGAGTGTATAGGATCTTTTACTTCAAATTTTAAGCACTCAAATTGTGTGTTTGAGTACAAAGAACACAAGCTACCCAAAATTGACGTGTTTCCACTGCAACTTTTTTTTTTCAACTTTGATTTGGTGTTTAAACGTGTTTTTTAAGCTATAAATTTATTTTTTTAATTTGCTTAAGGTCCTAGGAGTGTGCTAGTATTTTTGTTTCAACTTCTAAGTGATTATATTGTTTGTTTAAGGTTGATTTTTTTAGGTTGCTCAAAATTGTCTAAGTTTGACAGTCTTGATTTTAAGTTTGATTTAGATCATCTGTTTAATGTTCTAAAATTATGTTTGTTGCTGCGATATGTTGTGAATTGATTGATTAAGGGTGTAGTAGGTTTATTACATTTAGCTTGCTTCATTTGGCAGGTTAAAATCATTTGTTTATAGTCTGGAACATTAATATTGCAGAATTTGGATAGCTTATGTTCATTTGATTAAATCTAATTGTTTGGTTGCCTTGATCACATTTTTGTTAATTGAATTAAATTTTTTATGATCTATTGAAGTGATAGGAGGCTTGTTATAATATTGGTTTGCCTCTAGAATTTTCAGAATTGGTTTTATTGCATGTGGTTTAGTGAAACACCATTAAAGGTGTGATTGGTAACTTAATTTGATGGAATTGATTTGTGTTGGTTGTTGATTGTGGTATAGGCTGTTCTTTACCATTAAAATAGATTTGCTAGGTTGCTCTTCACCTAAGATAAAGAAGATTTGGATTGAGTTAATCCTTGATTGTGAATTGGATTGGATTAGGCCTTAATTGTGCAATGACATTCCATATTGCATTTGTTGTATTTGACCCCTTATCTTGTGTTAATTTTGATCAAGATTGTCATAAGCTATATAAGCTTGGTTTAAAGCTCAAAGGAGCTTGACTTAGGGGTTGTCCCTATAGAACAAAAATTATAATCTTTAGTTGTGTTGTAAAGACTCCTCTTTACCATAAAAAATTTTTTGTTAAGGGTTACTCTTCACCCTTTTTGTGAAAAGTAAGATTGATAGGTTACTCTTGACTTAGAATAAGATTATTATAGGTTACTCTTGACCTAGACTAATATTGGTATAAGTTTCTCTTGGCTTTGAATCAAGATTGTTGTAAGGTTCCTTTTGTTCTTTTAACCAAGATTGTAGTAAGGGTTACTCTTCGCCCAGTTAAAGTAAGATTAGTTGTTAGTGAATTTCTAATAAGTAGTTAGAGGGAGGATGTAGTCTATTTTTGGAGTAAGCGAATCTCTATATATCTTGATGTTTTTTTCTCTTCCCTCTCTCTTTTATATTTGTGCCTTGTATTTGTTTTATAATTTTTTGAATTTGTTTAATATTGGCATAAAATTTGGCATTCCATTTAAGTTGAATTTTTTATTAGAAAATTCATTTAAATTGAAATTGACTTAAGATGTTTAAAGTGTTTTATTTTCGTAAAAATTTTTAAACACTCAATTCACCTCCCTCTTGGGTGCCATAGGGTTTAGATATTATTATTGAGTAAATATCATAAACCCCCTGTGTTCTCATGAATTATCAAACACCTCCTATATTTTTAAAAACATCCAAGACCCCTATGTGTTTTAATAAAATTATCAAATACCCCCTTACACTATGTTGTACTGACGTGACATTGTGCTGATATGGCAAGGTGATTGGGTAGCTGGTGCTAACATGGCTAATGATGTAGCTGTTGCAATGACAGGTAACTGTGTAAGGGTACATTAATAATTTACTAAAACACAAGGGATATTTTGAAAAAAATGTAAAACACCTAGAGTGTTTGAAAAAATGTAAAATACATGGGGTCTTTGTATAATTAATCAAAGATATATATTTCAATATTTTTACTCCACTATACATATGAATTCATATTTTTTAATTATATCTTAAACTAACTCTAATTAATTAATTTATTAATTAGTTATAACTTATAAAATTATTAATTTAAAAATTCAAATAAATTAATTTTAAAATGTATATTTATATTCATAACACTTATATTAAAAATAATCTTGAGATAAAAGTTTCATAACTTTAAATAATTAAAATTACATTTTCAATGAGATAATTAACTTAATTTCTTAATTAGTTATAACTTAAAAATTATTAATTTAAAACTCCAAATTAAATTAACTCTAAAATGTATATTTATATTCATAATACTTATATTAAAAATAATCTTGGGATAAAATTTCATAACTTTAAATAATTAAAATGTCATTTTCAATGAAATAATTAACTTAATTTATTAAATTAACTCTAAAATATTTTATATTCATAATTTGAGTTAATTTAAGGCATAATTATTAATTATTTATTTATAAATTCATATGTGTAGTGAAGTAGAAATATTGAAATATATCTCATTGAAATAGCTATTTAATTATTCTTAGTTATGAAATTTTTACCCTAATTAGTTATCATTTATCCTAATTTTTTTAGTTTAAACAAATTAATTAATAAATTGAGTTAATAATAAAATGTCCTCATAAACTTTTGCCATTTATCAAACACCCCTTTATACTTTAGAAAATATTACAGACTCCTTGTACTTTATAATAATACCAAAGACCCTTCCAAAAAAATTTTTGAATGACGTAGCGCTGACGTGACGAAGTGACTGTGCAAAAATATTTAATTTATCTACTAATATTTTTCAATGTATCGCTTCCAATATTTTGAATTTTGTACCATAATAGCCGAAAAACGATATAAAATTCGTCCATACCGTATCGAGTTTAAATACCGATCGATACCAGATATACCAGCTAATATGCATCGTACCGGTCAGTATCAGATTGTAACGGAATCAAAATAAAAAAATTTTAAAAAGGAAAATTTGTATTTTGACCTTTTGAGTTTAAAGTTAAGTTAAAAACTATACAATATAATATATTTATAAAATATTTTATAAATTTTATAAAATCAAGATGCTGATTTATAATTTTAAAAAATTATTCTAAATAATACCAGTATCAACTGGTACCAGTACAGTACCATTTTAAACCTAAGCATGGTACCAATATCGGTACGATATTCAAAACTTTGATCACTTTGCCTCATAAAATTTGTAAAATAGTATGATGTAAGTTATCTCTTAATAATTGTAAAATTGTGTAAATAATTAAAAGTTAATTTTATTAATATTTTATTATCAACCATTAAAACTCCATTGTTAAATTTTTTTTGCTCACCATGCCACATCTATAGATTTAACAATTGAACAATGAGATGTCAATGTAGTTAGTATTTATAAAATAATTTTCACCTTTTTACAAATATTAAAAGTTAAATTATATTATATTAAAAATGTTAAAGAGTAAAATAATACATGAAAAGTAAAAAAATTTTCTAAAATGTTATGAAATAACGTACATTTGTTTTTCATATTCTTTTAATAGTTATATTTCTACTATTTTCCTTCTTGCCGCTGAATTTAATTAAACAAGTATTCTGGTGAAGTGAAAGGCAAGAACGACGGGCAATCATTCTGAGCTTCTTTACAAAGTTTAATCTTTATATGACGTATCTTGTCTTGCATTGGAGGCAACAGGTCAAAAGCTAAGGCCATGTTTACTTGGTCTTTGATTTTTTATTTTGATTTCCTATTTTTCTAAACACAGAAATCGAAAAAGAATATATTAATACAACATGAAAATTAAAAAAGAAAATATAACAACTAATACAAAAACACAAACACCACAACAAAAAACCACAACTCACAACCTAACTGAACATCCCTTGAGCGTTTCAACTTAATTGTCGACTCAGAAGCCTGACTTCTTAAGAAAAGTATATTGCTACTTATGACGAGAAGATTCATCTCATATGATACACAATTATCACAAAAACATATTATGCGCATTGAGAATATGTCACAGCTTTATGCAAACTTTTATTTTTATAAATGAGTTACATTACATATTTTTATTATTTTTTATAAGGGCCTCGCTTGACCTAATAGATTATATTTAATGGTCTGCTAGTTCAAATCATCTTCTCATCATCTCAATCACTTGATGGATAAATCAAATACAATATGGGCATATATTAATGTATATCTGGCATAGGTTACCTTTTAATTATCTCATATCTGGTACTCCAACATCAATTTCGTACCTAACCATAACAGAGGATATTCTGGTACCTAACTATGTGTACAGGACATCCCTGAGATTGAAGATGCCTCAGTACCTGTTCTAAGGATAGATACCTAATTCCATCTCAATCTCATATCACATCAATCTTATATTATGAATATCAATCTAAGACCATTGAATATATCTTCACCTAAGTAAGCTATTATTTCATTAACACTCTTTATTCTTTCAATAAATCTCATTTTCATTCAACTATGTCATATGATACTACCTCACAACATCCATAAACATTTTCACAATTCTAACATTCTTGTCATACTCATAATTGATATATCAATGTTTCATATTCACAAAATCATAATCCATACAATATACCATATCATCAAATATAAAAAATGTGAATAAATCATCACAAAATCTATAATATAATTACACCTTATTTATTTACATAAACAACGCATTCAATATCCAAACATATATTAAATAAATTTCATGTAATTCGCCTGATTATTATATGTTATGATATAATAACCCAAAGTTATTACCTATTCATAAAATCACACTTTTTATTATATATCATATTTTCTCATGTCCATTGCACCATTTATTATTTTCAAGCTCCATAATACATTGGTAAACCAATACAAGGCATACATAATATTTCTAACATTATAAAACACATATTTCACGAATTTCATGTGATTATGCACTTCAACCAATATAAACAATTTATCGTACCATAAATTAACATGTGATCTTCATTAATGAATAATTTCATAAATTTAAGTTTAAAAGTACACATATAAAAATCACACCATGGATATAGAATTTAAATAATCATTTATGCATAAGTCATGTTAGTTATGTAATACACAAAAACATATAGAGTATATCATAATTAACCACTTACCTAGTCTTTAAAAACAATTGAATTCCGAATTCAAGTTCGTACATCCTCCTTTTATCGCTAAGACATAAATATCATAATAATATTATCAACCTAAATTTAATCTAAATAAACCAAGTAATTCATCTTTGTTTATTTTATTCCCTTTATTACCAATAGTAGCATATCTCATATTCCCTTTTTCCTACGTTATAAATTTAATTTTGTTATCTATTTTATTAACAATTTTCATCTTTCATCATTTTTGTCCTCTAACCTCCTAACTCGCAAGTCTTCTTCCTCGCTATTAAGAACATTCCTCACTAACATACCATAATCAGTGAGATTCAGTCTCCCAACATAACCATCTTTCAAACAACAATTCACTATCATATTATTAAGCTCCCAAAACTTAACTAAAGTTGAACTGAATAATGAAAACAAAGAGAGGAAGTTTCCAGATTCAATAAGATCTGAGCAGTAATGTAATAAAATTCGTCACCTATAGCTTTTATCGCTAAAGCTCCCTTTGGTTCAATATATAAGAATAGGCAGTGCACCAAGGATTCACGGACTGCATACAGTCTCTTCAAAGGTTACAAGGAAAATTAAAGAAAAAGAAGGCCAAGAAAGGGTGAAATATTGATAACTCGGTACATTCCATCTCTAAAAAATTGTCGATGATCAAGCTAATCAACTAATGAATTGATACCTCCCACTAATTGAAATCACAGTAAATAAACTAAGGTTTTATAAATGAAATGAAGAATAAAAAGTATTCTGGGTAATTCTTTAGCAAAAATAAAAATCAGACAAAAGGTAAAACGAAAACTACCAAGAGAAGCCTTTGGTGATGATATTTCTAGAAATCCTCTAAAATTCCTTGTCCTTTCTTTGGACTAAACCAAAATTTTCCTTTTGGGTTAGATTAAAGTGATGTCTAGTGGGTGGATTAAAGGGTTAGATGTTACAATTCTTCCCCCCTTTAAGAAAATTTTGTTCTCAAAATTAACTATGTGCTATAATTTTCAAATATGTGAGAAGACTGACGTCATATACCATCTTTTACCTCTCAGATAGTTTTGCTCTAATTTTTTATGATGATTCCACAAAGCTCGTACCATAGATAACTTCCATTTCTTCAGTTGTCTAATTTTTATAAGATATCCACTAGCTCATTATCAAAACTCTTAAGTACCTCAATTTTAAGTGCAACTAAAAGATGACTCATATTGGTCCAATACCAACTCAATATCGGCATATGAATTGTCATACAACCGCGTATAATGTAATACATCATTTATGATCCAATATACTAACAATTACTTAGGATCCAATAGATCCCAATCTTATTTTCCTTTTTCTCCCTAAACAAACAATATTTATCTTACGTAACTCTTAAAAATACCTTGTCATCAATCTCTTCTTACATCACTTTTTATTCACTTAGCTTGTCTATATATCTTAGCAACTTTTAAACACTTATATCTCTATCTTTATCATATTTTTTATCTCTTATGTTGACTCTGATCCCTTGAATATTTAACATCCTTTATATCGTAACATATAAAATCTTTTCACTACCTATACAATACCTCACAAAATATCTCCAAAACATTAAAGTCGTAATTGTAAGCAACCTCCATCAAAACACATATAAACCCTAATTTCCTTTGGAGTTAACACATAGGGGTTCATCATATCCTTTAATGTACAAATGGTACAATCAAATTGCCAACTATTCGTAAACAAAAGTTGGTACTTAAATTTATACCCAAAGCTAAATGTAACCTTATCTAATATTGATAAGTAAAACATGGATCTCAATGTAGAAAAACAAACGCTAACACCTCCCAATAAAATTTTTTTTCTCTCATCTACAAAAGAAATCATCAAATTTGTTTCACCTCAATCATACTCTCCAATTTTTTCTTGACCATTACATCCATTTTTTCTTGTTTCATAAAAATCACCAAACAATGTAAACAAGTATCAAAATATAACCTAAATTTTATTTCTTTTCAATTTTCTAAAGTGATTTTATCTATTCAAGTAGAGATGAATTATTTTACTCCTGATTTAAAAATATCTCTTATACAATTCCATTCCAAACCTATCTATTTTACAAATATTATCCCACAATAACTTAACCTATTCCAATATTTCACACTCGTGAAATTTATCAATCAAGATAATGTAAGCATACTTATCTAAAATCAAACCCTTTTCTTACTGTCTAAAACATCAAAATGATAATTTCTTTGATTATCATCAAACTCTCCAAATCCACAATTATTGCATTATAAGTAACTAGATTTAAGATTTCAACCTTTCTTTTTTATTTTAGAATATATAAGATAACCTTCCTTAATATTATCTGTTCTATAATCTATATGACATAAGAAATCAAATCTCCAAAATCTCAAATAACCTCACTGTAAAAATCATATCCCACGTTGCCTTAATCACAAAATCTGATAAACTATAAATATGATATGATCTATAAAACATATAAATATATCATGGATCAATGCTCTTGTAGGTTAATCAATCTATACTCTAAATGTTCAACATGTTGCTCAATCTCATATTATAGGCCCATCACGCTTTCGTTACGTCTACAAATCCATTATTAGAATCACATTAAACTTCTTTCTATCCATTCTTAAAATTACATCAAATTCTTTCAACTCCATCACTGTCAATCAACCTTTAAATCCATCTCATAATTTCTCAATTTGTCTCAAATTCGCCCTAGGAGCGTAAGTGTAATAGCCAATTTTTCAAATTGGAAAAATAGAATCCTAGACTATAGCATCAAAGTGTTGAAAATTCATGAATTGCATTTCATTCATATGTAAATCACATGCATAACAATAGCGTAAATATAGGAATTATGGATTAGGACATTGCGACTCATTCTCAGGTATGAAGTTTAAAAATAATTATAATGTGAATTATGTTTTGTGTATGTCTTGAATTTTGGTTTGATTGATTATAAAAAATAAATTTGGAATTACTTGGTATAATTTCAATGTATGTTTGGTCTAGGAAAAATGCTAGAAAATTAAGATGATTAATCTTAAGCTTATGAATTAGTGACATTTGGCATGGAAAATTAAATAACAAATGGTATAGCTAATTGGTTTAAAAATGGCAGCAATGAGTGGGTGATAAATGGCCTAACCTAATGGTGTCATTTGGCAACAAAAGTGCAAGACAAATGGAGACCATATATAGGGACATATGGTCTTGTAAGAAGGAGATACCTTGCACCTAGGTGTGATATATGTCAAATCAACCTTAGTTGGATCATTTCTTCTCCTCTAACCACACAATGTGTGTGTTCTTGAATTTGTGTTAATTTCTGCATGCATGGAGAGCTGATTTAGCTTGATATTTGGGTTGGAATTTCAGCTAGATAAGTAAGTATGATGATGAGTTAAGATGAAGTACATATGATTCTACTGGAAATTAGTGCAGGTTTCAGTTTCATCTTCCTCTTTTGACCACTTTTACATATCCTTATAGCATAAATATAAAGAAACTCAAAGTATAAAAGTTGTAGATATAGGTCTGATCTTGAACTCAATGAAAACGAGTTGATAAAATAGTGATTAGAACTTAAGTTATGCTTGTTTCTCTAATACTGCATGTTAAAGACCTCTGTGCAGTATGAAATTCCGATGTCACTCATACGATCTATTTTACATATCTTTAGAATCTGAATTTGATGAAACTCAAAGCATAAAAGTTGTAAATATAGGTCCGATCTTGACTTCAGTGAAAACGACTTGATAAAACAGTGACTAGAACTTAAGTTATACTTGTTTCTCTAATACTACATGTGAAAGATCTATGTGCAGTGTGAAATTCTGATGTCACTCTTATGATCTATTTTACTTACATATCTTTAGAGTCTAACTTTGATGAAACTTAAAGCATAAAAATTATAGATATTGGTATGAACTTGACCTCAGTAAAAATGGCTTGATAAAAGAGTGACTAGAACGTAAGTTATGCTTATTTTCCTAATATTGCCTGTAATAGACCTTTGTGTAGGGCGAAATTCTGGTTTCACTTTTAAGATCTATTTTACATATCTTTTGAGGATGAATTTGATACAACTCAAAGAATGAAAGTTATAGAAGTATGTCTTAGTTTAATTTTAGTGAAAACGGATTGAGAAACAAGTAACTAGATCTTAAGTTATGTTTGATTTTCTACTACTGATTGTGATAGACCCCTGTGCAGGAACCTTATATTATTTCCTAATTTTTGAGAACTTTAGAGCTCGAATTAGTCCAAATATAAAACATGAAAAATGATCCTTGATGTCTTATTAATGCTTCTATGAAACAGTTTGACAAGAAGCTATCTTGAGAAGTTTATGTAGTTAATTTAGGCCAGTGGACTGTTTTGATGTGATTGAGTTCAAATCTGGAAATTAGTATGTGTTTAAGGAATACATGAATTCTCTTAATGCAAGCAGATCTTAAGAACGTGAGAAATATGTATAAGGTAGGGATGAATGAGAATTGAAGACCATGGAGTAATTAGGAATGAGAATTGAGTAAATGTACGAATTTATATATTGCTGGAAAAAGTTTGGTGAATGACTAGATTTAAAGTAACAATTATGTGAGTGTTATAAGACACTTTTTATCATGAAAATTTTTAAGGATAAGTTTAAAATTTGAATTGATAATGATATAAAGATGTTCTCATAAATGTATTGTGATTCAAATTATGTAAGTGACGCATTGGGAATGATTGAAAGAGAACCAGGAAATTGTGTGAATGTCATAGGAAAAATAATGATAAATGTTTGAATGAATTGAAATCACGTGAGCATGCATTAAACATAACACATATATATGGGTATGATTGGGTACTTATGTGCTTAAACAAGTTAGTAATGTTTATATATGTGTGTATTGCATAATTTAGAAGTACAAAGGGACTAACATCATCCAGACATTACCGGCACATCAAAACAATAGCTATCTGGAACGGACAGTGAGCTAACATAGATGTTTACTCATATATTTGAATTGATTTTCATGAATTGTTAGATATAGGACTGTTACTAATATGA
>JAOXYD010151623.1:0-10483 GCA_028565735.1 Pinacopodium congolense | reverse complement strand
ATTTTAAAATTCTTCTTTTTTAAAATATTTCTATCATTCTATCTATTAATTTTATATTGATCATATGTTACTTTCAATTGAAACAAAATTCAACATATGTTTTTTTTCTCTCCTTATAATGAGACCATACATTGAATTTTTTTAATAGAATAGTTTTTAATCTTTTGAAGAAACAAGTTCTTTTTATATTTATATCCATTATTTGTTATAAATTAATAATATATCATTAATTCTAAATTTATTTATAAAAGATATTTTATGATTACTATATATTTAATTTAAAATATTTATTAATAAATTATTTCATTTAAGTCAAAGATTTATCAAGTCTAAATCTTAGATATCCTTTGAAAAAGAGTATAACATATAATTAAATATTTGTTATCTAAAATTAGAAGTCATTATACAATATTTTTATTAAAATATTGATGTATTAATTACCTTTTTTTATAAAGAAAAACTAATCTTGAACTGATTTGAATGAATTTTAAAAAGTTGGTCATTAAATTGAAAACTTTAAAAGTTAGATACTAAATTAAAAAAATTTTAAAAAGTTGATCACTAAATTAAATATTTTTAAAGGTTTATAAGTTAAATATGTGAACATGCATTTGTGCACTTTTTATCACATAAACATCCAAGTGTTAGGCTTTGCTAGTTACTTTAGTAAAAAATTAATGAAGTTTAAATTAATGAAATCTACCTTTTTATCTAAGTTGAACGAGTTTTAAAGGATTAGTCACTAAATTAAAATTTTTTAAAATTTGAAAACCGAAGATTAAAAATCCTAAAAGGATTGGTCACTAATAGATTTATTATCCCAAATTTAAATAAGTTATATATTTTTTAATTTTATTTATAAGTCTTATCTTAGTTCCCTTAAAATTTTTTTAAATAATCCTCTTTTTATACATTAAAATCATTTAAAGAACTACCTGGAACTACGTGTTTGTTAAGTTTTATCAAAATTAAGTATTTGATATGTTTTGGGGTAGGTTGAACATTTGAAAATGTATTAAAAAATGTTAAGAATCAGTCTGGGGAAATATTATAGGTTGATTAATGCAATAAAGTGATCGACTAATAGGGTACAAAATCAGGTTCCAACCATTAATTCCAATGGGAAAAGTTTTTAATGTGTTCCAACTACTATAAATAGCTAATTAGAGGATTTTGCACCTATAAATAAATGTGTAGGAATGTGTTTATAGATCAAAAAGTGTGAAGAAGCATCAAACTAAGTTATAGTGTTTTGATAAGCATCTTAAGTGATATTTTGAGTTGTTTTTGAGTGTTTTATGTGAAATTGCATGCATATATCATTGGTTTTATGGTGACCTACTTTTAAACACTTCAAGTTAGTTAAGAAAGATCCTTTTTTAATGTATTTTTAGGGTAGTATAATTGTTGGATTGAAATTATAAGGGTTAATCTTATCTCGTAAAAAAGGAAGTGGTTGTAGGTTGTAAAAATGATGATCTTACCCAAAAAGAAGATAATTATATTGAAAATTTTAATTCGGTGTTAAAGAGTGGATATAGATATGAGTTGTGTATTAAATTACTATAAAATCGGTTTGTATCTCTCTTTTCTCACTTCTTTATTTTTCAAGTTTATTTTAGTTCAAGTTATATTATTATATTAATTGTTTATATTATTTCAAATTTCGCATATTATAGGGAGAATTTTTTACAATTAAACTTATAATTAAAAAAACTTTAGAGTCACTTAATTCACCTCCTCTTAGATTCTATATAAGGACTAATAAGTGGTATTAAATTTAGGACTCATATAGTTATATTTCGAAAAAAATGATGAGTACAAAAGTCGTAATATAGTATATTTGAATGCAATACTATCATCCATTAGTCTAGAAGATCAAAACACTAGTAGAGCCCCATATTTCTGTGAACATGATTATTTATATTAGATGAATAAAATAAAATATCTCTTAATAGCTGATAATATAAAAGTATGGAAACTGGTTTCACAAGGAACCCTGAGCCTATGAATATTGTAGGAGATTAAAGAGTATCAAAATTGGAGGAAAATGGGATAGTAATGATAAAAAACTAGTATCATTGAATATACGACTATGCATATTTTATATTGTTCTTTAAGTAAATATGAGTTCAATAGAATATTAATGAGTGATACCTTTTATGAAATTTAGCACATTTTAGAGGTAATATATGATGGTACTAAGCAAGTAAAGGAGAATAATGCTAGCATGCTCTCACACCAATATAAACTCTTTTATATGATGCATGTTAAAATTATATCTTCCATATATGCTAGATTTATTGATATTATAAATGCTCTTAAGGGATTAGGTGAGACTTATGCTAACATTGAATTAGTGAGAAAGATAATAACATCCTTACCAAAGACATGGTAAAAAATAAATAACGGTTATATAAGAAGTAAATGATTTGAATGCTCTCCCCTTGAAAGAATTGATTAGATCCCTTCTAACATATGAAATGATACTAAAGGAGATATAAGAAGAGGAGACTATCCACGAGGAGAAGAACATAGCGTTCAAAGGATCTAAGGAAGAATAAAGTGATGGTGATGCCTTCACAAGTATTAATGACGAGAAGGAGATAACATTACTCATAAAGAGCTTTAAGAAATTCCTAAAGAAGAAGCGCTTTACAAAAAATAACAGATTTCAAAGAAGTAAGTACAAATCTAAAAATAAATTAATTAATAAAACTGGTTCTAAATGCAAGAAAACTAGCCATATAAGGTCACAGTGCCCACTTCTTAAAGAACATGACAAAAAGGAGAAAAAAGAATGAAAGAATAAGAAGAAGGCTTTAAAATCCACTATATGGAATGACATAAGTGAATTTGAGAGTGAAAAAAAGAGGTACATATGTTTTTCATAGAAAATGATGAGATACCATTTTATTCCACTTCTTATAATGAAAATGATAGTAATGTTGACTTTATATATGATGAACTAGTTGAATACTTAGAATTTTTAACTAAGAAAAAGAAGATGTTATCTACTAAGTATTAAAAAAAACTTTGAAATGACTAGATGCATGCAAATTAGAAAATAAGAGTCTAAAGCATAACTTAGGATCTAACAATGAAGATAAGGATGATAGGCAAAAATTGATAAATAAAAATTCATTCCTTAAAAAAGAAGTAGAAGGAAATAAAAATTAGAATATATGCTATATGCATAAAAAGGCTATACACCCATGAAAATGCACTATCTAGTAGTAAGATAATTTTTTAAAAGGAAAAAACTTAGATAATGAACATGTACATAAGTTATATAAACAAAATACATCCACATCTAGGTCAAAACCTAGGAGAAGATTTCGTATATAAATGTATAGTCTTAACATTAGAAGAGCACTTCAAGTTAGACATAATAACTATGTTAGGGCATAATCAAAACCACTTAGCCCTAATCACTATACGAGAACTTATAATGACACAATACCTAAGAATGTATGTGGAAATATATATAGGACTCATCACATATATTTTGTCACTTTTGTGGTATTATGGACATATTGAAAATTTTGCTATGATAAATAAAGAAGTTAAAATCATGTTAAGAGGTTGGAGGAGACCAATTAACCTTCAAGGACTCAAATTAGTATGGGTATTAAAAATACACCGAATTTTTTATAGGTTAATAGATTTCAAGTGTATCTCTAAGATTAAAAGAATAATTGACAAAACACGTTATTAAACTAAGGGAAGAAATAAATGAAATGACTTTTAGTGATACATAAAAAGGAGGTACATATTTATCTTGATTATGATATCTTAAGTATTTTTAGAAATATAAATTTAAAGTTTTTGACTTACGAATGATGGAGTCTAATTTGATTTAAGGTCAATTAGTGATTATCTTGATTTATTATGTGTTAGTAGTTAATTTTATTATTTGGAGATGAGTATGGAAAAAATGTGCATTTTCATTGAACATTGGTCAACTAAGGAATAGACTGGTTGATTAGTAAGTGGTTAACCAATGTCAGGAGTGGTCGACTAGTAGATGGTCAACCAATAAGTGGGATTGGTCAACTAGTCATTTCCTCTTGACTATTTATCCTTTTAAGTGCACTTCCTCTCATCCAAAAAACCTCTGATAACTCGTCTTTTGTCTCTCTGTTGATATAAGCATTTCTTTTTTTTATTTCTTCTTGTTCTCCACTTCTAATTATAGTAAGATTTTTGTCTTTTGTCTCTTTATTGATCTAAGCATTTATTTTGTCACTTCTTCTTGTTCTTCACTTCTAATTATAGTAAGTTTTCCAAAGAATGCCCTAAAATTTCTACCCTTGCTCTCCATAATTAGCACTCATTCTTTGATGATTTCTTGCTATATGGCAACTCTCCAAAAATAGCATTTGATTCTTTGGCACCCTCTCATCATATAGTCTGAATTTTCTCAATTAATTTACCATATTTCAATTGTCATTTCCCTTAAGTAAACCCTGGATTTTCTGAATTTAGGGATTTTCATTTTTTTAATGAATCTTTGATTCAATTAACCATTAATTAAAGTTCAATTCATCATTTTAAGTATTTTATAAGATTCATTTCATAGGAGTATTTAGATTGCATCAATTTTAGATTTTCAAAAAATTACAGTTTCAAAATTAGGACTTTGTAATTTCTGACAAAGTTATTTAAAATTTTCAAAATTGAATGTGTTTTTATGAAATTGGAAACAAAATTAAACTATTTAAACTTTAATTATATATGTTATTATTCAATTATGTCCTTTTCCAATTATATCTATTTTGCACATTTTGATTTATTTTTAAATGTTTAATGTATAATTGGGCCTTGAATTTTTAGATGTTTAATGTTTATTTGGATCTTGTATTTTGGATAATTGATGTTGCATTTGATATTTTTATGATATTGACTCTGCTTTGGAGATTTCAGTCCATCTTATTCTTTTTTTAATAATAGTTAGAATTTATAATATTTACTTATTTGTATTTTTATAAATACCTTTTTATGCTTCAAAAAAAGGAGGAGAGATAATGTGATGTTAATTTCTTTTATTCAAGGTAAGTTTAATTTTCTTTTATCTAGCATCAGGTTAATTTTTAAAATGTTTATGGCTTGATTATAATGCATGAATTTATAGGGAGTTTCGAATTTTGATGATATTAATGTCTTTTGATTTTTGAAATAAGTTTTGATTCTTGATTATGATTGAACTTATAATTGTTTTATTGTTTTTGTTTTACATAAAAGAGGAGAAAGTTTTTAAGTAATGATGAGAAAGTTTAAGTAGTATTGAAAAAACTTGAGTGGTAATGAACAAAATTTGGTTTATCAAGTATATGATAGTTTTATATTTTTATAATATTATATTATTTTGTCATCATAAAAAGGGGAGGTTATTGAACTAAAAGCTCCACCTAAGTTTTAATAATTATAAAACAATGTTACTATTAATGTTTTTATTATATTTTGATATTTTCAGAAGATAAATTTGAAGAAAACATATTATAAGATATAATTTAAAGCCATTAGAGCTTAAATTTAATTTATGAATAATAAGAATAAAAGAGAAGGTTCAAGATCAAGTGGGAAATTTATCTAAGTTATATTTTATAATTTTTATTATAAGTCTTATTTCACTCCTCTTAACATATTTATAGGCTTAAATTATAAATATACATTCATGTTTAAAATTTATGCATATAGTTTGCATAATCAAGAGGAATCATGTTGGTAAATATTTTAAATAATCCTCTTAAATATATTAAAATGTTTTAGGGAAATAGATGGAAGTGTATATGTGTTGAGTTTTGCGAAAAACAAAAGTGCTTGATATGTTTTGGGGTAGTTTAAATATGTGAAAATATGTTAAAGAGTATTAAAATTAGTCTAAAAAAGATCAGTCAACTAGTAAGGCGTGAAATTAGGTTCCAATAGCTAGTTTCAACGAAAAATATTATATTAAATAGTTTTTAATGCGTTCTAACAAATATAAACAGTTAGTTGGAGGAGTTTCATCTATAACTAGGTGTGTAGGAGTACATGTTATGCATTAAGAGTAAGAAGCATTTTAAGTGATCTTTTGAGTTATTTTTAGGTGTTTTGTGAGAAGTTGTGTGCATACATCATTGGTTTTATAATAAACCCCTTTTAAAGACTTTGTATTAGTTATAAAAGATCTTTTTTTATTGTATTTTTAGGGTAGTGTGGTTGTTGGATTGAAATTTTAAGAGTTACTTTTGTTCCGTGAAAAAGAAACTCAATATAAAAGGGTTGATTTTCACTTAAGAACAATATAATTATAATGAAATTTTAAATAAGATGTTGGAGAGTAGATATAGGTATGGGTTGTGTACCAAATCACAACAAAATCAATTTGCATCTCTCTTCCCTTACTTAATTTTTTAAAGTTTATTTTAATTTAAGCTACATTATTATATTAATTATTTATATTATTTAAATTTCATATTTTACAGGGTGAACTTTTTACAATTGTGCCTAAATTTGGAAAAAGTTTAGAATCATCTAATTCATTATTCCTTTTAAGTATCACATAGGGGCCAACAATTCTTAATGTCTATAACTATATAATAAATTCCTCCCATTAGGGTTAAAGATCAAACTATGTACTCTACTATGATAACATTAAAAGTTTTGCAATAAGTTGTCATTGAACGTAACCAACAATAATTCACACCCAAGAATTGTACGGTACATAAACTTTAGCACTTTGATGTTTGTCATTAAAGTTTAATGTTTGTCATTAAACTTTGATGTTTGTCATTAATTACCTAAAATTATTGAACATATTAAAAGAAATGTATAGTAATTTGATTTAAGAACACATTTTAGTTCGTTGACCTAAATCATAGATTTTACTAACCCCAACATTATGTGAGATTCTATTAAAGAAGCTGAAGTTTTCAAGACATATTCACGTAGGTGTCATGGAAAAATATTTCAATTAATTGACAGAAACAACTTTGTTGCTTGCTCATAAAATGAACCTATCATCATTTACAAACTTTCTTTCCAACAAAAAAACATATTAAGAAATGATTTATAAATACAATGATTGTAACTGAGAGCAAGTAATGGAGAGTAAAAATGTTAAATAAAGTAATGTTTACAATTTTCTAATAACACCCATATATGTTTACTTGAGGGCATCAACCGATTCAAGATAGATACTATGAGCTAATTATATAGACCAAGCTCAACTAGTTCTTAAAAGGAGGAAATCCTAAGGCAACATTAAACCAAAGAAACTAAAATAAAATTATTATATAGAAATGCCATAGGAAATAGAATTAAAGAGAGAAGAAATAAAAATTTAAGAGCTCATATGGATATTATAAAGATAAGTTGTTTTGATGAAGATTTTCCACAAAAATTTTTAGAGAAAACAAATAACATGTGACTTCCTCAATTGTTTCTTTCTAATTTTATAGAGCTAACTTATAGTCCTTGTTGAACCAAAAGTGGTTCCAATCATATGTTTTGATAATAACAAAACATATTTGTTACTAGTGTTTGAGTTTTAGTACATTATAAAGATAAGTACATGCAATTTATAGAATGACATGTGTTGGAGCCTAAGGTAGAATAGTCTTCATGAATAAAATGAAGAATGGAATAAGTATTGAAGAGTTAAAGAGATGATTAAGAAAGAAGATCAAATTTGGATAGGTTCAGGAAAGTGTCTTAGAATGTAAATTTCCTAAACTTGATCTTTATTAATGCTTGAAAAGGTTCTCACATTTGTATGTCATATTTACTTGAACATTTGTATAGAGGTTTTACATAGATGGTTTAGTGATTAATTGAATTTGATGATGGAATTAACTTGTTAGAATTGTTAGAATGTTGCATTTTTATGAAGTTACATAATCAAGAGGAATATGTGTGATTTTTTTAAAAAGAAATCTTCTTGATGAGTCTAAGTATTTTGTAAGTTTGATTGAACTTATTTATGAGTGTTTGAATTTGTTTGAGTCTAATTATGATATGAATTTTGGTTTGTGGAATGTCTGAAAAGTTTTAAAATTGTTTAAGAATGAAAATTTTCATAATCAAGGTTAACTCTTATATTTGAATCAATTAAAATTTGTTTAAATTCATGTTTAACGTTAGGAAATTGTTTAGAAAGATTTGGAACTTGTTTAGATCATATTTTGGATTTTTTGAACCTTAAACGGTGGGTGCATATGGCTTAAACAACATCATACAAAAGAGTCATTTATACCCTTTCTGTCTAGGAGTTAAATGGCAGTTGTTTAAAGATTTCAATGGCGTTACTTAGCTCTCCAAGAAATGCCATTTAGGGCACTAATAGGTAACAAATAATTTTGTTTTTTTGATTTTTTCAATAATTTTTTTATGCTAATGATGATTTCTCAAAACTAATGAATTCAATCCCTTCTTGATAACATTCTTTATGCTATTTTATGAAAGATCAAGGCCTCCAAAGGATTCTTACTTAAAATTTTGATAGTTTTCTTGTTGTTCTTCTTTCAATCTCGATTGTCATGTTTTAAAATCTATTTCTAGTGCTACAAAATTGTTGTTCTTAATTTTTTTATACATTCATGAGTTTCACTAAGCTTGCATTTACATTTTTTAGTGTTTATTTTATTTAATTAAGGCTAACAAAGACTTACACACTCAAGCTGTCTCTGTTTTTATTCTATTTATGTAATCTTTGATTTAGAGTGTGTAAATATATTTTTAGTGCTTTAAAATCACCATTCAAAGTTGGTTTTAAGAGTGTAGTAAATCTTTCACTTCGATTTTAAGCACTCATAACGTTGATTTAAGTTCCAAATATACAAATTACTTATATCTATCTAGTTTTGGTTGCACACTAATTATATTTCAAGTTTCATTATTTTAATCTTATTTTTATGCTTTAAATTGCACTAATGTATTGTTTATGTGTTTATTGATCTACCAAGAAGTTTTTTAATCTATTTATATGATTTTAAAAGGCTAAAATCATTTGATTATAGGGCTAAAATGTTAACAGTGCATATTTGATAGCTCTTTGCATGGTCATACTTTGTTCTTGATATAATCCTTCTATTTTACGCCTTAAATTCATTTATATTGTGTCAATCTATTGTTCATTGATTGATTAGGGTCTCAAGAGTTTTATTGAGTTAATTGTGAGTCATGAAAGTATTTGATTAGTGTGTTTTATAGGCTGAAACATACAAACTGCATATTTTGGCAACTTTTATGTTTTTATGTTTAATTTGATCATTTGATGCTTTAAATTTGTTTTTGTTGTATCAGTTAGTTATTTATGTTTTATTAAGGTATTAATAAACTTGTTATATTGTTTGTTGGTCTCTAAAAATTGTAGAAGTAATTTTATAGTTTTAGTTTTCAGAGAAACATCATTAAGGTGTGTTTTGGTTACTTAATTTGGGGATTTGATTTTGTTTATTGGTGATTGTGTTTAAAGGATGCTTTTTGCCTTTAGAATAAAGTTAATAGGTTGTTTTTCTCCTAAGTAAAAATAAATAAATAGTATCAATTTTTGAATGTGAATTTCATTATTTTTTGAAATTATATAAGCACTAGAGAATGTATAAGGCATAAGCATTACATTAATTACATTTAAGCCTTTATCTTACATTGTTTTCTTTATCAAGGTTTGTTAAGATATCTAAGCTTAAATTGAGACTTAGGTAGGTTGAGTTTAGGGGTTAGTTTAAAGAATTAAAATCATTGTATTTTGATCTTGATTCAAAGGGTTACTCCTCACCTATTTAAAGAAAAATTGTTAAGATTACTCTTCAGCCACTTAAGTAAGATTGTGTTGAGTTCTTCTTAACCCATTGATAAACAAGATTATGTGGGTTCCACTTGACCCTTGTAAATAAGATTTTAAAGGATTACTTTTTACCTTCTTTATGAAAGTAAGATTATAAGGGGTTACTCTCCACCCTAAGTAAGATTATTTTTCATAAAATTCTAACAAATAGTTAGAAAGAGAACGTAGTCTATCTTTGGGGTAGGCAAACCTATATAAATCTTATGTTCCTCTATTTTCATATCCTCTTTATATTTATATAATTTTTTATTTGTTATTGATTCAATTTGCATAAGTATAACATATCATTATAAGTTGAATTTTGGTTTAGTGATTTATATAGTTAAAATTAGCCTAGGTTGTTTAATTTGTTTAATGGGATAACAGTCAATTAAGTGATCAAGTTTTTGAGATTTTTTTTCAGTTAAATGATTAAGTTTCAAAATTTTCAATTGAGTGATTAACATTTGAAAAGTTAACCAATTGAGTGAAAAAACTTAATGCCATTAGTCATTGACCCGACTCGACTTGACCCAGCCCAATAACCCTGATCCGACCCGGCCCACTCCAACTTTTGTACCTCTTCTGGATAATTTTTCAAATGTTAATTGTTGAACCAAGGCATATATCCTGAAGGCAATGGTACTAATGAGGTATAAGGGCATTGTATGT